>CAAKHG010043767.1:15529-30420 GCA_901007715.1 Dactylopterus volitans
TTTTTCCTTTTTTTTTTTTTTTTTTTTTTTTTTTTTTTTTAGCAGATTAGCAGATTAATTGTTTTGGTGTAATTATGTAAAGGCCTGTGGGAAGTCCTTATAGAGTCCTCCCACTGAGTGTTGTTCTATGCCTTATAAGATGTCTTATATAGATTTTCATACTTTCTTGCTGCCATGGCCACCTGATCCTCAAAACTATCCACTATGAAGTCCATGCTTCCACCAAACTGCTGCTTTAAAAAGGAAAACGATAATTTTTTGGGGGGCGGCAGCAAACAATTTTATTCGTCTGGAAAAACTCCTGAGGTTTATTTCTTTTTCTCATTTTTTTTTTTTTGGCACCGTGGTGTGTTAACATTGTGTCGTCCGAGGCTCGTACGCTTTGAATATCTGACCAATCCCGCGGCAGTTGTGGGGCACCGCATGGGAAAGCGGTTCTGCCCGGGTGTGTTGAGAACAAGCTGAGGGAACACACTTCTGTGTTCTTGCGGCGTGTGCACAGGCCTCAGATGTCTTAAAACGCTGCGTCCTCGAATCTTGCCGAAGCCGAAAATACGCAGGTGACGACATGCGCGAGTTCAATTTTTAGTCGGCAGCTCGTCATGCCAGTCGACGTGTTGGCAGCAGAAGCGCTGGCGGCTCTAGTTTTGCCATTTTATTATTCATAGCACTTAGGCATTTTATCCGTAATCATTAAACAGAATGCGAGGACGCAACGGCTTTGATGTCAGGTCAAGGATGTGCCGGAGACGCGTCTAGTTAGCATGCTAACCAGCTCGTCCCATTTCATAATGCTGTCTGTTGTTAGTTGCAGCCAAAGCTCTTGGCAAAGAAGCCACAATTGGTGGTGAGGAAAAAAGAAGCGGTCGCCTCGGGGCAAAGCGTTGTCTCTTTCCACCACTGGAGGAGGAACACTTTGCGAGTGAAAGAATGATGCCGTAATCTGGGCTCTTAATGTTTCATCGAGGCGGAGGTGTAAACGCTAATGTCGGCTGTGCGAGGAGCGCTCGGATCGTTAGAATTTACATGGTTCTTGACGCGTGGGGCCGCGCGGCACTCCTGGTGTCTGATTAGCCGTTTGGAGCGCAAACAGGTGGCTAACGCTAACACAGCAGCACCCTGGCAGGGGGCGGGGGGGTGCAGCTCAAATGTCTGCCGAAGTGAACGCGAATCCCAGCCGGCGACTCTCCTTTCCTGTTTGATTCCCGCACAGGACTGTTTATTATTTCAACAGCCTCTCCTACTTATCTTTACGCTTACACTCTTGCAACGGAGCATCTGTACCGAAGCAATTTGCCCCTGGAGATCAATAAAGTATTCTAATCCAGACATGTTGCGAGGGAGAAAATTAATATCGTACAATAAGGGCATTCAATAATCTCCGGCTTTTACTATGGCGGCTCTATGGTGACATAAAATGCAAAGCCATAAATGGGGGCATGTAATTTATGCAAATTGTGTTTTCGCAGCACGCAATCTACTTGGACCCGACTGATGTGGTCAAGTGAAGGGTCGATATATCATAGTTCATTATTAAATTTGGCTCCGCCCTCTTCAGCCGACTTGGGCCTGGCCACTGGGCAGTGGAAAATGTGCGCGGGTGGAGCCAAAGGTATTATGGAATATAATTATTGGCATATAGTGTTTGAACCAGGCATCTGTGACATGATGGCTAACCCCACCCTCCCCCTCCCACACACACACACCCCGCCCCCGAAACCGTCTTGCGGCGGCAAGATAGTAATGGCTCTTCCCACATCATTGCACATCGAAAGGAAGGTCTTGCCAAGTCAGACGGCGGCTTGCTCGGGACTTTTGCAGAACGAGAGGGGAGGGGATTATCTGTCGTGTTTGTCCTTCACCATCAGCCTCAAGTGCATTTAAATGGATAGTGATCCTCCCATTTAATGCCCGTCGGTGAGACCAGCCAAGCTCACGTGTACAAACTCCGCCCCCCCCCCCACCCCGATGCCTTTTGCTCCCTGGTTTCATTAGCATGCAACAGCTGACGGAGGGGTGGGAGCGGGGGTAGCGGGGGCGGGCTGGGGGGTGTTTTGCACTGTAGCCGAGCGCTGCAAGTCGTAACCGATAGCATTTACACTTAATATTTAAACTCGCGCCCTCGCAACGGTTCTCTTTGAAGGTGTCTGCAAGATTAATGTCTCCGGATCCGTGACATTTGAGGACCATTTTTCAAATTACTATTAAATGTCAATCACGTCAATAAGCGGCGCCGATTTCTATTTAAAGGTAATGTTAAATCACTTCAGGTTATCGCACCGAAATTAGGATTCCACATGACAGCAGGTAGAGCTAAATCTTGTTGGGAGGATATTAAATCTTGCTTTGTTGGCCTGACACTGCGAGGGAGGCGTATTCATTTTTCTAGTCACGACTGCTGAAAGTATCCACAATCCAGAGAGGTCCTCTTCTAATTAAATATCTAACAAACTCCCTGGAAGAAAATATTGAAACAAATATGATCTGCAAATGAGTTGAGTGTCCTTGTTTTCTGCTAGTCACAGCGGGATGATTCCTTCAATCACACTGTAGCAAATTGTAAAAATTAAGAAAACAGCCCGTGCGCGACATTCAATTTTTTGGGGAAAAAAAAAAGAAAAAAGGAAAAAACTCTCCAGGCCAATAAAAAAAACGACATAACAACACATTGTTTTAAATGTACAAAGTTGCACAGTTTTTTTTTTTTAATTATATCAGTATTTGAAAATACTCAACAATGAAAGTTAAATCAAACAGTAAGAATAAGTAATAACAATAATTAATATCAGCAAAAACTAGACTTAAAATCTGAACTCTTTTTTTTTTTCTTCTTTCTTTTTTACTGAAACACCTGAGGGAAGCAACTCAAAAGAGAACCCAGAAAAAATAACCACTGAAGTTTAGAAAGGGGGAAAAAAAAAACAAAAAAAAAAACACAAACAAAAAATGAAAAAGTAAAGATCAGAAAGTAAAATCCAAGACAAGCTCATACAAGGGTCACTCGCGTCATCTGTATGTACAGCACATTCGCTCCACAACTGTGCGGGACAGCAGTGATGAAAGGAACAGGTATGCAAATGAAAACCGCCCCCCCCTCCTCCCCCCTCCCTTCCTGTCGGCTCTCAGGCTTATGCAGCGTTTTTGCCGTCAGTATTGGCAGCTGTGGATTCACATGTAAAGGCAGGTTGAACCAGGGGGAAAAAAAAAAAAAAATGGCAACAACGACAGGAAAACCCATTTGGATTTGGCTAGCGGAGATGCTTTCCCCACGTCCTCTTATCCCCGGTTCTTGTACTGCAGTCACAGAGCTGCTCCGTCTGTTACTTTGATTTGAAAGGCCGAGAGGACAACAACAACAAAAAAAAAACAATAGCAATGTCCTGTTTGAGGACAAAAAAAAAAAAATCCCCAAGCATACTGTAGAAACACAACCCAACATTTTTTTTTTTTAATTTTTTTTTTTAAGAAATGGTCCCTGGATGCATTACACACTGGCACCTCCTGGCTTTAAAAAATAATTCAAGCTTGTTTCGGCAAGAAACATGACATCAACGTTAGTCTGGAGGTGGACTCGATCAACACATTTCATGTATGTCTGTACATTAATCAAGATTCCCTTTACAATTCAGTCGCGATAGTAAAAATTACTATTTGCCAAATCTCCACCAAAAACACATCACTGGAAAAGAGGGGGGATATAAATGCAAAGAAACCTTTGGTCAAAGAGTGCACTCACGAAAGGGAAAGAAAAAAGAAATAAAACATTTGCAAAGACGAGATAGAAGGAAACCATTCGTCACTCGAGATTAACAAAACAACGAAATCAAAGAGCAAAACTCAAGTGGTTTTCTATGCGTTTCTCTTTCTAACAATACGGCCCACAGTTCAGCGCCCCCTCCCCCATACATTTGGGTCTCCCAAGTTATACTGGTTTCCTCACAGAGGAAAGAAGGAAAGAAAAAAAAGGTGCTCTTTTCATGAAAGTCATGTTTGTCTTGATTGTCCCCCCCCCCCCGAAAAAAAGAAGTGCCAGCGGGAAATAACCCTGGCGAAAGGATATACAATCACAGCGTAAAACGACAACATCCTTTACTGGAAAGGAATTGAGAGTCCAATACACACTCCTGAAAAAGACTCTGAACCTGCATTGAATTGGTGTTTGCACGTGTGTGTGTGTGTGTGTGTGCGTGTGTGTATGTGTGTGAGTGCGCGCGCACATGAGCTGTGCCAGATGTTGTCTGTGATGGTCTCAGATGTCGGGTGGTGCTCAGTCTTAGTCGGAGACTGTCGGCTCCTATGTTGCTTCGTCCTGCAGGCAGCTCCTGCGGGTGATGGGCAGCGGGTGGGCTTCCGTGTTGAAGACCCAGTCCTCCAGCGGGAGGAGGTCGTCGTCAGAGAAGAGCAGGTACAAGTACCTGAGCAGACGGGGGGGGGGGGAAACGTTAAAAAAAATTGCACGCATTTAATTCGGGGAGAAACGATGCCCTGTTGAAAATGGCCGCGCGCATTGAATGTCACGTAATAAGTTATACCGAATAGTAATATTATTAATATCATTTTATCACTGTTGCTCTAAATAAACATCGTTGCGGATCACTCAAAGCAACAGTTCCGCCTCATCGCGGGTCCACGCAAACGCTCGCGCGCTCGCCATCGTTGACGTTTGCACTGTCGTGCTCTGCTACTGCGCACGCGCTCTGGTTCATCGCGGCGCCGACTACTGGCCCGGAATGTGAACTGCAGCGCTTTGGGAGTTTCCTGCGGTCTCGCGCGTACGGAGATGAGTTTGCCGTCTGCATTGGGAGCACGGCAACTGAGAACGAAATTGAACACTGTCGTGCAAAAACGGCGGCTGGTCCTTCACACCTAAACAAGCTATTTTGCCGTCTGCTAGCCCGAGCGGCCTGCGCTGCTAAATGATCCAAGGCTGAGAGGGGGGGAGGGCGGGCGGGCGAGATTGAGGCACCAAACTGCGCTCCATCTATTTGCCATCCATGTTTCTTTCACCAGCAGAAGCCAGGAAATCACAGATTCCTTCCCGAACACTGAGGCCGAGATTGAGTCTGAACCTCTCCCTCACAGCACCGACGTGCATCACGGACAGAACTGATAATGGGTAGATATGAATCCCCCCTCGCATCGGACCTTATAATGCATGACTGTTGCTATCTCTGCCTTCCAGATTGTGAAACATCATTTCCCACATTCCCCCCCCTCGTGCCGAGGGAGATGTTAAAGCGGGACTCACTTGAGTGTCTCGGAGAGGAAGAAGCTCTGCTGCATGTTGTCATGGCTGACGGTGGTGATATACACGTCACGTATCCCGGAGAAGCCGGACTCCACTCTGCAGTGCTGCTCCAGGGCCTGTCACACGGGGAGAAGCACGGGAGGGGGGTGGGATGAGGAGTGTGGGGGGGTGAGGGGTGAGATTTAAATGTTTACCTTCAACCACTGAGAACACAGTTTTTGCATTTACTTCGCGCGGACACTTATTTACCCGCTTAATCGGCTCACGCGGCGCGGGCTCTTCACTCAACGACGGAACCAAATATTGTATGAGCTGCGGCGCGGGAGGGCCGGCCTCCCCTCATTGTGCCGCATGAGCAAGAAAATCCCCGCCACCGGGAACGCCGCGTGCGCGCGTGGACCTCGAAGCGGTAAAAACGGCGGCGCGCGTCGAGCCCCTCAGCCGGCCGCACGGGGCCGAAAGCCGAGCAGCGCCAAATCTGACGGGGCGTTAATGGAGACCGGCTGAGCTAGCCGAGGGGGGATTAGCACATTATTAGTCCCGTTACAAAGGGCTGGCTTAAACATGCTTATTAACAAAGACCTTGCCATGTTACCGGCTAGATGTTCGCGAGGAAGACGCGTCGTGCGGCGCTTTCAACCTTTTGTGCCCAATAATTAAAGGCCCGTCAAACTCATCAGCCTGATCTCTCCACTTCTGTGAGCACTAAATTAACACCGAAATCCATCACGCCGGCCCGCCCCGCCTCGCCTTTGCTGCGGCGGGGGAAAAAAAAAAAAGTCCCGTCTGTCTCCGCGTTAATAACGGTGCACCTTTTGCACAACCTTCACCTCCAGCTGGCGCGACCGCCTGATCTGCGCGCCAAAGTGCAGCGCCGCTAAACACCATGCAGGAGGAGGTGGAGGCTAATGGAGTGTGCCGAGGGGGCTCCACATAATAGGAGTTCAATTTTTCTAAAAATCAATAAAATACAGTCCAAGACGGAGTTCAGTATTGGTTGCAAAACGGCGACGGGTCTCCCATTTTAAATATGGGAAACGCGAAATATTCTGCGCATTACATTATATACTGAATATATATTCTAGGGCTAGACATCTCCGCATATTCACCACTGCGGATATCCTTTTCCACAGAGAGAATGAAGATCAGTGCCGCACGTTGCGGGAGCAAGTTTTGGACTTGGCCCGCCAAATTTGTTCTTTTCGCCAATTCCAGTTCATCCCACCTGCGGTTCTGATGGCTCGTTAATATTTATTCATATAAGAAATGCATTTCAGAGGGGAGGTGTCTCTCTCTCTCTTTCTCTCTCCTCATCTCTCTGCGTCTTTCCAGCAGAACCGGTATAAAGACCGGATCAATCGTCACGCGCCGCGGAAATCCAACAGCTGGCGAGAATCGCTCTCGACAGGAGCGTGACGCGCACGGCGACAACCGCCTTTTTTTTTTTTTTTTCCTGGCGGCGTCGTTGGAAGATATGAAGCGTTTTCAGACTGACGCTATTCATAGCGGGAGGAGAGGGTCCCCTCCCTCTTGAAGTCTTATTTTCTCTTATCTAGCGAAATATGGAAAAACCTCCATTAAAGCAGATTTATTGCCCCTCTTGTTTATCAGTATGGCACTCGCAGCTGCTGTTAATGATATCCCGTGTCCTGGGTAATTCCCGGGTAATTCCTGGCTACATTACGGATGATTTGCTCTCGACTTACTTCTGCAGTCAAAGTCTCGGGGGTGGATGGGAGGGGGGCTTAAAATGCTTTGCATCTTCCAAAACTTCCACTGCTAAAAGGGCGGTTAGCCTCAAACGCATGTCGCCGTGTACAGTGCTCTGCTGTCACAATGATTCTCTACTGCTGTTGTAATTTTTTTTTTCTGCGGCTTGACAGACAATTTGGTCTTCAGTCTGCTTCTGCAATACAGATGACACTTTCCACTCATTTTTACTGTCGGGAATTTTTTTTTTTCTTCTGTCTTCTCCCAGCGAAAAAACATATTACAAGCTGTCAAAAACGGCAGAGTTCCTTAAACACCTTAAGGCCACAGCAGCTTCACTGACAGACACTGTGCAAATTTTGTAGCTCGGCAACGTTCTATGGGTGGAAAACAAATCCACTGTGTGGCGAGTTGGGTTTCGCTTATAGCATCTGAATTAGAAAGAATAACTGATGTTAATATGTAGTTAAAAGATATTTAAAAGATTTTTTTTCAAATGGAATTTCCAGACAAAGTTGGAAACTTTCCATGGGAATATGTGGGCATAGGCGGGGAAAAAAGTGGTTTGCCCTTAACGGGGAACTTGAATCTAGTTGGGGAAAATATATTGTAGCATAATCTTGTCTAAAACAACCAGATTTAATGAAATTCTATGCATGTCTATGCTATTTCTCAATCACGTGCACAGATGAGTTCTAGAACCCTGGAACACCGAGGCAACGCCTCTGAGCCCAAAGCACCAAGACTATTGAAGCCACACATCCGATAGTATAATACTAATATACGTTTTGATAATATAATGGGGTAAATATATTTGAGCTGTGGTGTTAATGTTTAACCTGCAAAAATTAAATGTAAGGGCTTGGCAAAAATGCTAAACTAGGCTTACTTTTTGATTGGGCGAGGGAGGGAGGTGCGAGTGATATTTCACTCGGCATTCACGTTTTCGATGTTCAGTGCAAGAATTCAAACTTGACAAAATCTGCTGATGTGTCATGTTTGTTGTATTATTTTGCACGGCCGTCGGTTTAGGACAAAAACAAAATGTTCACATGTATGTTTAGATACGATGGCTTGTTTAAATTACTGCCAATTTCCAGTTGATTCCCATAAATGACCATTTCCCACCCCCTTTACGGCCCTAATCATCTACATATACTTGATAACAAGAATGTGGGATTTACAATCTGCACTGGTGGAAGTGTTCCATGATTCATTTTTACAAAAGGGGAAAAGGTTGGAAAATGAGAATTTCTGTTCGGACTGAAAACATGGCTAATCGAATAAAGGGGTCGGAAAAATGAGGTGGTCTTGCGGATCCAGGCTGGTACCAAGACTCTGCCGGCGCGTCTCACCTCAACAGCCTCCCACCCCCAGTCTCTGTACTTGGGGTCGTGCGTCAGCCTCCACATGTACATGTAGCTCTCGATGACCTCCGGTCGGAGGATGTAGTATCTGTCGCTCAGTCTGGTTGCCGTGGCTTCGGCTCCGCTTTCGAACCGGAACGCCTCTGGTCCCAGTTTGGTGGCTGTCGGAGAGGAAAGCCAAAGCATAAGCCATTCAATCAGCATATTGCCGGATTGTTAAATGAAAATATTTGGAGACGTGCGCTCTTCTTGCCTTGTTTTTGCAAAAAGTAAAAAAAAAAAAAGACGCATAATACCGCAGAAAGAAATGCATCCTTGCCAAAGTCAGGACAAGAGCATCGGCAGGGCAGCACGGTGAGTTCAAAACATGCTCAGAATGGAGGTGGACTTATTATAGGATGACTGTTTATGCTTTCTCTGCTACATTTGATTAGACTTTTTTTTTGCCCCCCGTCCCTTTGATAAATTGAGAACGTCATACACGTGTCACACCATCCAGAGCACATTTCGTCCGCTAGCTTTTTCCAGCCTCCTTCTACCGCCATCCAGAAACGTTTCGACTGCACATGGATTGATATGATTCCTAAAAAATGAAAAGTCTTCCGCCTTCGCCCCCCTCCGCCCTCCTGCTTTGAACGAAACAGTTTCTCAGGCTGTCGATGCTTGTGATTGGACTGCTAATCCCGGAGCTAACAGCGAGGCGCCGGGAACTCTCAGCGCAGACAACGCGATCGATTTCCACGTGTTTATCAGATGGAGCGGCCTCACCTTTCGTCAAAGGCAATTTGCAAGTTAGTCCGGATCCGTCTGGACGGCAAACCCGTTGTGTTTTGTTATTTTTGTTACGTCAGGTGAGATTTGACTTCAGACTTGACCAGGAAAATACAAATTACAAGTACTCAACTGAAGCACCGGACATGGACGTCCCTCAGAGAGATGTACAGTTTTCCAGAAACTGACCTGTGTGATTCTGACAAAACTTAGTTCTGGCTGTTTTTTTTTTTTTGAAAAAAAGAACAAAAAACAGAAAAAACAAAAGGTGAAAAACTTTCTGAACTGCACATTGATTCCTTACATCTAAAAACTTAAATATCAGTATATAAAAAAAAAAAAAAAAAAAAAAATCCTCTTACTATTGTTTCCCATCGATCCAAACGTTCCCAAGCCGGTCTGCAGCGAGGACGCCAGGATCTGTATGGGTTTGGTATTTAAGACGCAGCTAAATAGCAGCCAGTTTATGCACGTGAAATTGCAAATCTTGGCGCTCGCTCTCATGCGGACGGCTAATCCAAGAGCTGCTAAGCATCATCCAGTCTTTTTTTTTCTTCTTTTTTTTTTAATGAGAGAGGAAAAACCTGCTGGATGAGTACCAGTAAGTCTGAGAAGCCTTTTGGGTCTGCAGATCAAAAGTATTCCAAGCGTATCAAGGAACTCGTTACGTGATGAGTCACAGAGAAGCGAAGGCGAGTGAACCCTTGAGGATGAATCCTTACAGCCCACCCAATATTGGAGTGGCGGGGCGGGGGGCTTGAAATTAGCAGAGGAGATTATTGTCAGGGGCAAAACAGACACCAAGAAAGAGGAGAGATCAAACATATTCTTGCTCCGAGATCCCCCCTCCCCTATTCCTTTCACCCTCTCTCCTTTTAGTATTTTTCTCCTGAGTGCATTGTAAGCGCAACTTTATCGGCTCCTCTCATTCGCCGTTTGGAGCCTCGGTAAATTTGTTTGTGGTCTCAAACAGATTATCATCGTGTTTACTCTTCCATACGCCTCCCTTCATTCGGTCCTCCGCTTTCCCCGCGCTTTCCCTCGGAAAAAGCGTGATTATCACCGCCGAGCTGCTGTGTTTGCTGATGCTGCCTATGAGACGGCGCGCAACAGTTTGTGGCTGCTGCTTATTAGACCTGCCGCACGATTCTCCTTTTGGAGTCTGGGAAAGGGGAGGGGGAAGGTGGCGGCAAAATTAAAAAGCCTGAGGCGGCTCGTAATTGACAACACCGCACTTCTGCACTCTGAAATGCCCCCCCAAATGCCGCTATAACCTCTCTGAACCAGACAGACGTAATCGCCATTATGCTGGAAAACACGGAATCGTCCTGATCTGAGAGCGAAAACGCGGGTGTGGCGGCAAGGCCGAGAAGGATGAATATCACAAACATGAGCAGTTTGGTTTTCCTTGGTCGCCTTGAATCAGCTAATTTATTATTTGCCGTTTGGGTCAGAGTCGGCTTCACTGGCCGAGTCTGTGCACGCAAACAAGGAATTTGACTCCGCCTTCAGCTCCGCTCGCACTGTGCAAGCATTTCACGTTAAATGCTGATAAAAAAGTCTTCGCGTTACGATATACTAAGGTACGCGGACAAGTGCAAATGGGATTATAAGGAGTGTAAGGATGTAGGAATAGCAGGAAAACTGTACACGAGGTAGGAGATATTCCTACAGTATTTACAGTTATAGAGAAATTGTACGTGTTCATATATATATTCATAAATGGGGAAGTCATCCATCCATCACTGCATCGAATGAACCTCATCCCTCAGCTCCCTTCACACTCTGCTGCCCGCGCACCCTTCGGCGAGCGCGGCCTCCACTCACCCGAGCGCGCGTAGCTCTCGTGGCATGTGTGCGTGATCTCGGCCGCCAGGTCCAGGTAGTGCTGCCTCTTCTCCGGCGCGCCGTCGTCGGCGCCGATGCCGATCATGCCCCCGGAGAAGCAGGCCAGGTGGCCCATCTTGTGGTCCAGGATCCCTCCCCTCCACTCAGCCATGTAGGTGAGGCCGCCGGCCGACTTCTGCACCAGGTTAGCCTCAATCGCCTGCAGCAGCAGCAGCAGCACACGGTTGATATTCATTTCTAACGCATTTAATCATAGATGCAAAATCCATTAAATGTAACCAAAACCGGGACGAGTCGGAGCTGCTGCATCTCTCTCGCTCTCTCTCGAGTGGTTTGGTCGCCGAGTTTTAATGTTAAAAGCTCCCTGCACCGGAGGCTTCTGGATGCGCCTTTCAAGCCACTGTCTTCGGTTTCAGTTTAAAAAAAACGATGCAAAAGTGGTTTGTAAATGTACTACTAATGCGCTTCTGCTGTATTTCAAAAGGTCCTCGCAGAGAGGTCAGTTTATGCTCGCAAATTTGATCGCCCATCTAACGGAGGAGTTCAAATCGCTGCTGAGCTCCAAACGCGTGTTGTACAGTTCTATATTTGCCGTGCGACACACGAAAAGCCAGGCCGAGGGCTTCATTCCGATGTCATCGGGCCATACGTTGCCATGGTGACGCCAGTCAGTGGTGAGAACTTTGCACTGATAACCGTTTACCACGTCAGGGAATCTGGTCGCGCAAAGAGAAGAGGTGACTGAAGCAATGACCAGACTTGAGGCCGCTCGCCCCGACATACAGATACCTTATCACTTCGCGACCGGGCTAGCGAGCTGGGGGTAGCGAGCTGAGGGTAGCCATGCGACGGCCATGACTCCAAGGTGAGTTAATAAACGATGAAAAGATCCGTTTTTCATTCGAGTCGGAATGCAGAGCGACATCCCTTATTATCACTTCCGACTTGTCTCATCATTCCCTCTCATTTTCTCTCCTTCATGTTTTCTGCTTCCTCCTCATCTTCCCCCTGATTCCTTCTGTCTGGCTCGCTGGTCATTTTGCATTTGAAAGCAGGTCATCAGCAACAGAATCTCCTCGCAAAAAAAAATAAAATAAAAAAGTGCTGATAATTTCAAAATCAACTCCCTCTTGTATCTCAGGACCAATCAATCATTCATTGATTTCTCTATCCACTCCCCCCCTCCGACCCCCCGACAGCTCACTGAGGATGTGCTTGGACAGAAAAGATGAGGAAACAGATGCTATTTCGGAGAAGGAGGTTTGGTTTGTGGGAAAGGACATTTTATAGTATGCAGCATTATTTTTTTTTTCTTCTTAGAGTGCTTTACATCAAAAAACACAACTTCTAACCCTGAAACGAATTTCGATAATTAATTACATGGGAAATAAAAAGGGAATACAAACAATCAAAGCAACGTAAACAATGACGTTGCAAAACCTGAGAACATGTATAACTGGGCTCATGTTGATAAAAGCCTTTTAGCGCGCGAGGGTTTTTGTAATCCCGTCTCTTTGCATTAGTCAAAACCAAGGCTGCTGTCTCAATAAGCGCACATAAAAAAAGTGCAACCAGCGATGACAATAATGAAGAGACAAAGCAAAGTGCACCAAATGAAAGGTTACAAATACCATGTTCTCGGAAAAAAACAAAACAAAAAAAACATTTTCTCTGCGGGGCCGAGACTGATGATTTTGCCTCTAATTAGCTGTTGTTAGCGGTAATCATGCCACAGTGTAATTGGAAAATGTTCTCTCATTCACCGCCGCCTTAATTAGTAATCTGCTTTTTATTTGAATGCCAAATATAATAAGTTGCGCGGCAGACCCTCACCTTCAATCCCCCCGTACAAACATACAGAATATGACTTAATCTGATCGCAGGAGAGTCCTTGCCCATTTAAATACAGAGTCACACGGGAGAAGGAGAGTCTGTAATTAGTTGTTCTGCCTCTGGCTTGACCCTCTGATGAGAACTGAAGAAATCTCAATGGCAATCTTAAGCTTTTGTCTGTGATATTGTAATTGTAGCCTGAGGGAATGTTCTTTGCTCTGATACCATCGCCAATAAAAGAGCAAAACAGACAGTTCCCCATTTATTTTGCCCACTCGCGTGGCCAGGTGGAGGCCTCGCGTGCACAATCACACGCTCCCATTTTGCACGACATGAGCACACACGCGAGGCAGCTGCAAGTCTCATCCGGTTACAAAACACCAGGAACCTGTCCTTTCCGATGATGATCTTCCCTCCTCCTTTCCCTGCTCTCCCTTAGGCCCGTTCCACCGAGAACATCTGTAACAAGTACATGGTTCTATTCGTGGCGCGCTGCTTTGAATAAAAACATTCATTACCGCTCAAGTGAGCCATCCATCGAATTCTAATAGAAGCCTCTATACATTTATGCATAAAAGTGCTTCTTTTGAGTGATACAAGTCTAATATGCTGCGCGGCATCACTCAGTTCTCCTCCTTATTTATTTAAGAGTATGCAGAGAGATGCATCTTGTTACATAAATGTGATCTATCAGGCCCGTCGGGCTGAGTTGCGTTTTAGTTAAAAGTTGTACCTATTGACATTCCTTTTCTTTCAAAAAAAAGAGTAAAAAAAAAAAAGAAGACAATTATTACCCGACTGCAAACTCCATGGACGAACTAGCAACACAATTTTATAATTAACCTTCGAGCCAAAAAGGAGCTAATCAGAATTTCAAAAGACTCCAAAATTAACTGTGGTTCTGCGCATCTTTTAATGTCTGACTTTGTAAAACAAGCAACAATCATTTGTTTTCTAAACTGTGTTGTGTGTGTGTGTGTGTGTGTGTGTGTGTGTGTGTGTGTGCGTGTGTAGATGGGTGGGTGGAGGATGAACGAGGGGGACTCTCTTTAAGAAGGTGAAGACAACCTTCATTAACTTGCTCACAATGTCCATTAATAAAGGCTTGAGCAGCAAATGATGCTCTTTTCAAAATAAACAAATTCCACGCTGCCTGCGTCTGTGTTCTTAAGCCGTGATGAATATTTTCGCAACTGGCATCGCTGTCTGAATTATTAAAAAAAAACAAAAAAACAAAAACAAAACATCAGGGATATATGAATCCGGCGGTGTTACACATTCCAGGTCTGCAAAGAGACTGTGTTGCTGCCTCCTTCCCTTTCAGCTTTCAACTACCCGCTGGAATAATGAGCTTTGCGCTGGAAGCATTCCTTGTTATTTGCGCAAAAACCGGCTGTATCTTATTTGTCTCGGCTGGCGAGGCTCTTTGTACGTATAGTCCTTTGATCAAAGGTTTATGCAAATGGCTGCAATTATTGTAATCTTTTCCGACGCGGCGCTTCCTGAGTGGACCCGGCTCCCCCCGCGTGCGGCGCCCGGCGATCATTTCCGTACCTCCAGCGCGCTGTAGTACATCCTCTTTGCGTCCTCGTCCGTCTTGTCTGACATCAGGTAGGACTTTATGAGATACTCGTAGAAACTGTCGCCGAGGCCGCCGATGGAAACGTGATCTGGGAGAGAAAAAGACGGGATCAAGAAATCGGGCGTGTTTTGTTGCGGATCGCCATTTCTCACTCTTGGTTCTCCGCGGCTGTTTTGCGCGGCCCGCCGGCGAACGCAGTTTTTATTTGGACGTTTTCTCGATTTACGGGCTGGCGGGGCGCAAACTGAGACGAGCGGCAGCGGTTTCTGCGCGTTCAGAATCCATATTCAGGGGTGAGCGTGATACCTGCTGCCGTGCGCGTGTGTGTAGGGGGCGCGGCGGGCGCGCGAGCCTGTGCATGCGCACACACCTTGGCCGGCCCCCCCCCCCCCCCCCCCCCCCCCCCCCCCCCCCCCCCCCCCACCCCCCCCCCCCCCCTCCCCCCCCCCCACCCCCACCCCAACCCTAACCCTAACCCTAACCCTAACCCTAACCCTAACCCTAACCCACTTCCTCCGGCTGGAGGGAGAGG
>CAAKHG010043768.1:0-10200 GCA_901007715.1 Dactylopterus volitans
CCCCGTTTCTCATTCTGATGCAGCTGCGGCGATGGCCAGTCACATGCCTGATCACAGCCCCGCTGTTAGTCTCAGCTATCAACCAATGAGAGGAGCCCTCTCATCTGCGCGGCAGCTCAGTTCAAAACATTCCCGTCACGCTCGGAAAATGTGTTTATTTGATTTAAAAAAATAAGCAACTTTATTTCAACAGCTTTTTTTTTGTTTATTTGGTGAATTCCAGGTTGTGTTTAAACTCCTCGTGAGAGTCGAGCGGTCAGATATTTGATATCCCTCATCGGAGGAAGGAGGAGGCTCCAAACTGGAGTCGCCTCCACCAGCCAATCAGGAAGCAGCTAGCATCCATCATCGATGCCGTGAGGCTTTGAATCGTCTTAGATGTATTTGGAGAAGGAGAAACTTCATCCCGTCAGAGGTTTGTCTGAAATGTTTTGTGATGTCACAGCCACCCTCACCTTTGACCTTTAACCACCAAACTCCAATCGGTTCATCCTTGAGCTTGAATTCGACATCCTGAAGTGCAGAGAAGTTGACCTCTGACCTTTTAAGATGCAAAATGTCATAATGACGTGTCATGTTATCGTCTGAGAGACTTTTGTGTGGAAGTTTGCGTTAACCAGCGTGAAACATCGAGAGCTTCTGACATGAATTTTGTGACTTCGACCTTTGACCTTTTGACCAAATTGCCCCGACCTCCGGCTGTTTGTGACGCTGTGTTGACGAGGACGGGATGGACAGGCAACCTGAGTGCACCACACCTGCCATCTCGGCTGTCGCCAGCTGCGAGGAATAAAAGTCAAGAGGAAGACGTTGGATGATTGTTTTTACCGCGTTGGAATAGTTAATATTTAAAGTTGCGCTAGGCACTTTTTTGGCTGTCACTTTTTTTTGTGCGTTAAATGTTGATTGGTGCAGCGCCGCCATCAGCGCGCGGAACGCTTCCCCGTGCGCCATGTTTTTCACACAACGCACCTCCCAATGCTAACGCTACCGCTAGCAGCCAGGAAACGCCACCGTTAGCGACATGAACATCTGAACCAATCAGAAACTCGTGTCATAACGATCAGATTGAAGCAAAAAAAAAAAAAGAATCCTGTCAGTCGGCATGTTGGCGATGAAAAACGTGGTTGCTATCGGTGATTTTCCGTGTATTTGTGCACATTTCGGAACAGTTCCAGAAGACACACGGCAGCGGCGCCTGCAGCAGCGGCGACTCCAGGCCGCCCTCTAGTGGAGCGGGCCGCGTGGTCCTCCAGACACACCAGCGTGTCCCTGGATGATCCGAGTGTTGCAGGAGAAGCCGGCGCATCACCGCGGTTAAACCCGCCGCATCAGCCTCTCAGGCCAGAAAGCAGGAGAAACGTTTTGGCCGTGCGGTTTGCGCTCGCCGCCTCGCTACGCGAGAGGTCTGTTTCATCATTCCCAGAGGTCCCTGAACGCATCCTCCACGCTCTCCTTCCTCCGTACCTACTTCAGATCTGAACGTGGGCATGGAGGCGCAGCGGATGAGGTAACACCAGGCAATCGCTCACCATGGCGCCGCTTACATCAACCCGCCGGTTCAGATGAGCTGCCAGACCATCGCCGCTAATCATCGGTTCTGCTCGTATTAATTGACCTTGCCGATTGAATAGAAAATTAAATTTAAAAAAAAAAAAAAAATGTGGAAAAAAAAGAAGCGTCTGGTTCCTGGCTGGCTCACAAAGCCAATCGGGGACAGGACGTCCACGGATGGAGGTGAGACAAGTCTGGAGAGGACCAGGGTCTGCCAGCAGGGCCCGTCGGAGAGCTTTTAAAGATGGAAGCGCTGCCATGGCGACGCAGTTGCGAGAGCGGTGGAATGAAATGTTCCGGCGCAGGTTCATCGCAGTCGCCTAAATAAGTCGACATTTTATTCCAGATGTGCCTTCGTGGAGAAGGTTTGTCCTCTGCATCGCGGGCGTGCTCGCCGCACAGCTTCTGCAAACTGAGCGGCGGATCGGGATTGGCCTGCTGACTGTGACATCATCATCGCGGCTTGTCGGGGAAGCCGTGTTGTAGATTTGTTTGTTCCCTTCATGGTGAGTTAACCTTTGACCCGGGTGCATTAACGGACATATGTCACGTCGTGTCCCTTCGGGTGTACCCGTGAGTACCCGGCCGGGGTTGCACCATGATGGTGACGGCGTAGCCCCGCCTCCCGTGATAAGGATCTTCAGTTGGCACAGAGAAACGGACGAGGTCAAAGGTCACGGTGACGCCACAGGCCATCACGCTCGCTGTCATATGCTCATGATGGCAAAATTGTCCCCACGTATGTGCCTGATAAAAAAAAAAATTCTAAATACCGTTTTGTCTCCAAAAGGTCAAAGGTCAGCTTTCCCGTGACCATGACATATATTTCCCGAATGTCTGAATGGAATATCAAGGATGAGCTGATGAGAGGTTAAAGGTCACTGTGACATCACAAGCATAGCTCTGCATGTCGTCGGCCGTAAATCTGCGGCGGGCTCGTTCACGCCGGAAAATGGAGGACTTTTTTTTTTTTTTTTTCAATTTCTGCCCACAACTGGCTGAACACATTTTATTCACTTCCTTCGAGGAGCCGAGGAGCCGAGGAGCCGGGGCCGCCTGCTCTCCCTAACAGGGTCATTTACCTTGAGCTACGTGGCTAACAAAGAGCGCCTCTTCACACTCCACTCGGCCTCCATTGAGCCTTTGTGCACAACGAGAGCGGCGAGTGTGGCCGACAGGAAGCGGCGGGAACAGCGTGAGCGGCCCGCGGGCTCCGGGTCGCGCCGATTGATTCGAGCTGCCCGCTCGGACCGTGGAATTTTTATCCGAGGGGATCTCGGAGGGGCGGCCAGTGATGACGTTTATTTTTGCACAGTTAACGTCCTCGCACGCACACACACACACACACACGCAGCCTGCAAGTTTACATTAGAGATCACAAGATGATCTCACTGTATGCATGAGTGTGTGCGCGAGTGTGTGTGCGTGTGTGTGTCACATAGACGTCCTTTCAAAGCACTCTAGATGCTTTTCAATTGATATGGCCATTAACGCGGGGAAGGGCAGCCGTTGCGGCGTGACTCTTGATGTGTCTACATTTCACTCCGCCGTCTTTCTATGGAGCGCCTCCATAGAAAGCCTCCTTTCTGTGTGTGTTCCGCAGCATTAGTAATTATCACGAGGATGCCTGGCAGCCGCGCCGAGGGGGGAAAAAAAACCCTCGTCGGAGATCAGTCAACTAACTCCCCTTGTTAGTTTTGAATTAAAAACATCCTTCACAGGTCGTCTCTTTGTGCGGCGGCGGCGGCACATTCGGGGAAAACTTCAATTATTTTCCATTAACGGGGACACAATTGATCTAAACATGTGGTGAATGGGCCAATAGCGCTACCTTAAAAGGGGGGTGGGGTCTCTTTTTTAAAAGCGGCGAGGTTGCCCGGGCTGAGCTCCCCTATGGATCGGCCCTCCGGATCCATAGAAGCAGGGGCCCTCCCGCCTCAACCTGATTGAATGCCACACAGACGGCCTGTGGAGAGACTCCAGCAGCCGTATGCTATTGTCCAGATGCTCACCTCCAGTCACCGAGTGGGAGGGGTGGGGGGGTTGGGCGGACGGGGGGGGGCATGATGGCGTTTAGCTGACAGCTGTATTCAGATCTGAGGTCAGCAAAAAACACCCAAAGCTGCTGAAACGCGGCTCAGACCCCCAAACGGCCGATGACATCATGCTTCCAACAGGTTCTGGTCCGGCCAGGCGCGAGAAGCCGAACCACTGGAAGCAGCGTGAAGTCAAGACGAGGATGTAAAAACCGACGCACGCGTCAAAGAAGCTTGGATGAGGTACATTTTATTACAGTTAAATTGTACAGTTACACACATTTAGCTGATTTTTTTTTAAAGTTTTTAATGTTTCATTAAATGCCAATAATACATTTTAGTGAATTAAAAGTGAAATGAATCCATTCTGATTTAAATGTACGTAAAAAAAAATATTCCAGAATTTCAACTGATTTTAAATAAATGTAATTGATGATGATGGTTAAATTATTCATTTTGAGCATGTGAAGAAAACAAAACAGAAAACCAAAAAGACAAGAAAAGATAGATAAACAAAATGGAGCCATTTTATTAAAGAGCAACGCACCATGAACCCACACATTACTGCAGCTACATAGATTAATTACATGTTAGAAATTTAGAATGTTATTGGATTATTATTATTATTTTTTTTAAGATTTCATAATGAACTTACATCAGCTGAATCTGTTTTATTTAATTCCACAATATTTGACATTCATTAGGTTCAATTAAATTCCACTTACATGAACTGTAACGTGTCAAACACCATCCGCATGTTGATGATGCGGCGACCTCGACGCAGCCAATCAGCAGCCTTTGATGTGGTGATTCTTCATGTAGCACCAATTTCACCAGGTTTGATCAGTAACTGACGCACACACACGCGCGCGCACACACAAGCACACACACACTCTGCATAGAGAGCGGCGGTGGATCGGTGCAGAGACAAACGTCCCCGCTAAATGACATTTTGTGCAGCGTCAGAGTCTCACACTCTCCCGCTCGCGTGATTGGCCCCTCACGAGCTCCACCCCCATCTGAATACGCGTTTAGAGGTCAGTGATTGGCTCCCGCAGCCGCTCGCGTTTGGATCCGCTTTTTTTCCGCTTGGGGACTGGCAGTGGCCGTAACATCTCCAGAGGTGCAGATGATGGATCTCGGGAGCTTCACAAAGACTTGATTATCCTCCCTGGTTGGCTGTTTTTTGCCCTTTTCCGAGCACGGCCGACACGTTGGTGCTTTGAAAGTCGTCATCTCTTTTCCTTACGAAACAGAGACGTTTTTTTTAGCACTTGGAGTTCCCAGAAACTCTGACCTCATCAAACTTCTCCCCCCGCTGGCAGGCTTGTTAGTGCCGGTCCGACCGCCATGTTTGGGAGTCGAGGTTTCTCCTCCTGCGTCCTGAGCATCTCCACCATGGCTTTGGTCGAACGCGCCGGGGCGACCAGGTGCCACAAACAGTTGCAACGTGCCGTAAAACCCCACCGCAGGCAGATGCTCAGGCTGTGCAAGAATCATACCGGCACATCCATAATGATGGAATCAGGGCCTAGATGGGAACATGTATGGTTCCATGAGCTGTGTCCGACATGTTGTTGATAGTCATGGAAAACCAGTCTGCATGTAACTGTCGCCAGTTTTTACCCAGATTTGTTTATTTTGGCGTTAAATTTAAGCTGATTTCCATGTCCATATTTGGCATCCTTCCTCCTCCCTCCTCCTCCCGCCTTCTCCATTTTCCTTTCCTGGTGCAACTTTTGAAAAATTTTGAATATTTAGATGTTTTTGGGTTTTTGGTGTGTGGTTTTGAAATGGTGGCCATTGATGTGTGTGTGAAGGCAGAGAGTCAAAGACACAAAGGGAGCAAAGCGTGAAGTAGCACAAATCAGCTCAGACGTCGAAACCTCTTTGCAGCAACTTCCCCTGCGACGTCCTCATGAAACACCTGATCTCAGGCGCTTTTCATGTCACCTTCGCCTGAGAGCCGAGCGAGCGGCGCGTCTGGAAGGAGAAGAAGAAGAAGCGATCACACATCAAACGGGGATGAAAGCGGCGGCGGCGGCGGTTTACCGTGACAGCCGCTAATCGAGGTGTTGCTGTTGTTGTCGTTGAAGCAGGTTCACGCCGACACCTTGTCAGAGGTACAGAGGAGCCCCGACGCTCAGCTGTGGAATTTCACACGCCGCAAAATTCCTGGTCGTCCGACCACCTTCAAACGCATCAGCGCGTCTCCAATCGCATTAAAAGCCACTGGTGTTTCCTTTTAAGAGGCTTCTTTCACACAAAAGGCTAATTTTTCAGTGTGTCTTCTGGCCCCGGAGCTGTTTGCCCGTCTGAAATCAGCCTCCGCTGGCTGGAGCACCTTGAGGTGCGTTCATCTCTAATCATTATTTGATGACAGAAATCTGCAGGCGAAAAAAAAAAAGAAAAAGAAAACAACAACCAGGAGACACACAGTTCCTTAGCAACAGGCGCCGCCAGTCCAAACAATTTCATTAAAGCGTGGCACCTCTTAGCAGGTGGGTGAGTGTTAGAGGAGATAAACATTCATGAGCAGATTGGCCGTGGTATTTGCCAACATCACAATTGATGATATCAATTTGTTTGTGAAGCAGCTCAAATATTGTAAGTGGATTAAGCAAAGGTGTCATGGACGGTGAAGGAGTGTGGCAGGACGTCTTTTTTCCGAAAGTCGTTTCCTCGATGGCGCGTAAATGCGGCAAAAAGAGCCGCTGCTTTTGTTTTGAGGAGATTTAGATGGAGCCCGGCATGCGGCTCATATGCATTATTAATGCACATATGGAGGAACAGTCAGACGGATGCTACACAGCAAAACTAATTCTAGACAAGATAGTAAATATTTGTTTAAACAACCTGCCTCCCTCATACAGGAGCTCACGTGCCGCCAGAAGCCCGAGCTTGGAGCCTCTACCGGAGGACGCCAGCGCCGCAGAGGACGCTAACACCGCAGAGGATGACGCTAGCGCCACAGAGGATGACGCTAGCGCCGCAGAGGAGGACGCTAACACTGCAGAGGACGACGCTAGCGCCGCAGAGGATGACGCTAGCGCCACAAAGGAGGATGCGAGCACCACATCGAAAGAGGAGGACACAAGGTGGGTAACTTAGGTATCTTAGCGTTAGCCTCAGCGGCTAACTTATTTATCTTAGCGTTTGCCTCAGTGGGTAACTTGGGTATCTTAGCGTTAGCTCCAACGGGTAACTTGGGTATCAAAGAGAGACGTTAGCCAGCGTCTCACTGGCCTGCGTGCTGCCCTCTACTGGTCGCTACCACGTTTTCACCAACCAGAATGAAGACCAACACAAAGGCAAACGGTGCTGCCGTCAGTCAGAGCCGCCGGGGCTGCTGGGAATGTTCAAGGAGCCAATCGCCCGCCTTTTGCAGGTTCACCCGCATTTTAAAAACGCGCAGTGCTGATTGTGTGTGGAGTGTGTGTGGAGCGTGTGAGTCGGCGCGGACGCCAGCCCGCCGCCACACCACCTCCGCCCACCGGAGAGCCACCTGAGTTGGCGCGTAACACGGCGGCGAGAGTCCGAGCTGATCCGGCAGCTGGAGAAGTTGTGAATTTTTACCCCTCGAAGACGAGAACAGCCTCATTCCGCCCGTCACCTGCCCTCAAAAATGGTTAACCTGCTCAGGTGTTCTGGCTGAACCCTCGCCGACTGACCTGGACACACTTTAACCGCCCCAGCTCCGTTCTTCAAAAAAAGCACTCTAATAATTAACTTTCTGTGATGTTCACATACGTTCCGTCCGCAGGTGAGTTCCACCTGGCCTGCAAAGGTGAGTGACTGGCTAACAGGTGACAACCAATCATTAACAGGAGGAGCAGCCGGGTCAAACTTGGTCCTCCACAAAAGTGATGACACCACAGCAAAAAAAAGCAACACACCACCTGCAGAAAATTGTGGACAAAATTTGTGAAAAGGATGTAACATGGAGGCCGAGCAGGAGGAGGAGCCATGAGAATTCTCCATGGAAGCTTGATCTCAAAATATCCATGAGAAAACACTCCTGTACTCCTGTCAGATGATCTTCATCCATCACACGTCTGCAGCTTTAAAACCTTCTTTTTAACGCCCTCCCAGATTCAGCAAACTGCTATTAGCTGCTATTCATCGGCACTTTGATCAAGGACAGTCCAATCAGGACGCGCAGACGTGAGCCCGCATCGCCGGCGCGCTCCTTCCTCCCGTCATCCCGCAACATGGCCGCGAGCCTCCACGCTGACCGCACGCGAGATGAAAGAGACTGGAGAAGGAGGAGCGCGATATGATGTACGAGTTCGGATGTACGCATCATGTTACCATCATGTAAGCGCGCTGCGGCGCGGTGGGTCCGAGGCTAAGGTTCAGGACAAAGTTGGGGACAAAGCGGCGGTGAATGATTTCCCAGAAGCGCCAGGGGCGGATGTTTCAGCGCCGTGGTCGTACACGCCGTCGGTCCGAGCGCGATTGGCAGCACATGAAGAAGAAACGCGCACGTTCACACGTGGCGTTTTGAGCGCCATCGGCCGCAGATGCGTGACAGTCGTTGGAGACTGAGAAGCTTTCTGTTTGTGTTCCACAGTCATGCGACGCTTGTGACGACGGTCCGTGTGCATCCAGCGGCGGGGCGGCGGTGGTGCGACGTAGCCGGGAAACGCCGTCGTCGCGGAATCTGACTGAGCTGGCACCATTTCATCGCAGCTTTGACAACGACTGCAACTACAACCACTACAAGTACGACTACTAGTCATTCTACACCCAAATGCATATGAGTGTGATGACCAAAATATTAGGGACCCCTCCCAGTGTAACCCAGTACAGTCCAACAACAGCGTCACAAACTACAGCCCCAATAACAATCATTCAAACATGTCAACACCTCTCTCACACACATTCAATCACAATCCAACATAAAACTCCTCCTGAAGGGAGAACTGACTGCAGGGCTGTTGTATTATACTCTATGGTGGACACGCGCTGGTCGTAATCTTATGGCTGATGGGTTTATTTATCAGAGATGAAGCAGAAGGAGGCCACAGACGCGTTCGCCACGGCGTCGCCGGCTCGTGTGCAAATGCATGCTGGGACATGTGGGCCCTGAGGCGGGAGACCTCAGGAGGTCATTGCTTGTCATTTAAAGCATTTTGCATCGACAAATTTGAGTCTCAGCGTTTGACCACTTCCGTGTGCTCAGTGACCAGCGTTTCCCTGCTGCTCGGCGTGTGAACCGGCGGCGGCGGCGGCCCCCGATCCCTCCTCCTCCCCCCCGTCATCTCTTTTGACGCCGCCAAAAAGATGACACGGAAACAGGCGACTGACAGCGGGGAGATGCCACGCCAAAAAAAATTAAAAAACGCGGCCGCCGCTGTCACGTCTATTGATCGCTGACAAAGAAATCGATTGAGTGGTCCTCGGCGGCGGCGGGGGCCGACCGGGAGGATGTCACTCCAGCCGCCCGTTTCTCTTATTCTTCTTCTGCTGCGTTAATCAAACGACTTCCAGGATCTGAGCCGAGTGTCACGAAGAAAAGGCCCCGCCTCTTTCCTGACAGCGGTATCAATTGTCCGGCCTTAAACGATGGCCGCATTACTTGGAAATTAACATCCAGGGTTTGATGTGAGAGCCTCTCCTTCCTGGCTTCCTGCTGCCGCCGAGTCGCAGAAACAAATAATTGAATTGGTAGCAGTGCATCGAGCATCCCGGCGGCTAATGTAACAGCGCTAACTGGGTTAACAAAGGCGAGAGTGGCGTTTTATAAAAGGGGGGAAAAAAACGGGGCCGCGCAGACGCAAGGAGCAAGAAAGTCAAATCTCCATCTTTGTCCCGGCGTCTGGCTCCCTCATCACCTTCCCCTCGTCACTCCGCCCTCCCTCCCTCGCTAATTGGAAGTCTCCGCCTCCGTTGTGTTTCACCTAAGATGCGGCAGAAACCTAAGCTGTCACAAAGTGTGCTTATTAAAATGGACGGGGAAGGATAAAAGCCTGGGTTCACCCGCCCCCCCTCAGCCCGCGCACACACACACACACACACACACACGCTCCTCCGCTGTTTTACAAGACGGCTGCGACTGTCTGAGTGCATCAAACGAGACACTTCAAGCCCTAAGCGCCGTGTTTACGGGGAAGGGGGGAAGAACAGAAAGTGGGTGAATTGTCCCTTTTCATAATCGGACCCAAAATCACTTAATGCACCATGTAGCATAAATGCTCAGGAATTCGTCTTGCAGGCAGCGGAGCAGACTCGCCGACAACCTATACAGATCATACGGGAAGCACATGATGTCAGGAGAAAAGCGCCAGCAGCTAATTATGTGCCGGCATATTTGAGAAGAGTACAGTTTCCACTGTAAACAGGCGCGTTTCCTGAGGCCCTCCTTCCTCCTCCTTCCTCCTCCTTCCTCCTCCTTCCTCCTCTTTCCTCCTGGTTCCTCCTTGTTCCTCCTCGTTCCTCCATGTTCCTCCACGTTCCTCCTGGTTCCTCCTTCTTCTTCTCCTGAGCTCTCTGGAGCCCGTGGTCCTGGGACGGCCGGCGTTACGCGCCGTTGTCATAAACTCTCCCATGAAAGCGCCGCCATGTTTTCCCCCGGTGGGCCACCCGCCGCGCGTTCCCCCTATCTGTC
>CAAKHG010043769.1:0-12463 GCA_901007715.1 Dactylopterus volitans
GTTAAAAGGTTCACCCAGTCATGTTTTTAGACATTTGAGAAACCTCTCTCTCCGCAACAGGGCCTTTCTGTGTGTAGTTTACATGTTCTCCCTGTGTTTGCGTGTGTTTCCTTCGGATGCTCTGGTTTCCTCTCACCATCAAAACATGCATGTCAGGCATGTTAGGCTAGGTTGTCCCATTGCAGCGGTGCGCTGATTTTGTATCAGCTCAGCACTAAGTGTCCATTCTAACCTTGAAATTTTGTTGTGCATTAATTGTATAATAAAGTTAACTAGCTACCTACCTAGCTACCTACCTAACTACAGGAACTGGAACAAAAAATCATGTAATTCCCATTTTAGCTTCTCTGCTACTGGTTTCCTATAAACAATAAAATGTATAGAATTTAAAATCCTTCTCACTCGCAACTCTCATATCTCAAATAATTCATAGTATCTTGTTACACACACTATATTGTGTGTCAAGGTTTCTTAAAAGTTTTATAATTGTTTAAACTTAGGTTGGACTTGGGTGAAATTTTCCATTGCACTGGTCATTTGTCAGCTGGAATTGGACCCTTAATTGACAAAAAACATCATTTTTTATTAAGCACATGAAACTGAGACCATAATCTTTTAGTCTTAGTCTTTTTTCAACAACAAGTGTTCCTGCTAGAACATGAAATGCAGGTTTAAGGCACACACACATCGGTTTCACGTTTGAGAACTGGAAGTTTAGTCCACTTCAGTTTTTCAGACAGGAATTTGAAACAGGCTAAACAGGTCACTTTTGCGGTATAACTGTTAATATATAACTCGAAGTTTAAATGCTTTTTCACTTAATCAAAAATAACGCCTGCCAATAACTCTTCTATGTTTGAACCAAGGAGTTGGTTTGCTAACATTAGCACCCATCATTACCACTAATGCCAAATTAATGCTACATTATTTTAAGTGTGATTTTCACTTGTTGACATTTTTTGGGTCTTGCAAACAAAAGCCCCAGTGTAGAGCCAAATCGGTGTTCAATTGGCAGCCATGATTGTGGTCTGTGAACTAACACTCGTCAAGCGACTCCCCAGTCTATTGCAAACAGATTAACAATATGAAGTCTGAATGTAAGGCAAAGCTTCAAATTTTCTATGGGACAGAGCAACAGCTCTACCCCACCATACTTCATTTATTGATTTATTTATTCAAGATAAGAGTTTACGTTTTTATTTCAGCTAAATTCCATGCCTATAAATCTTCTGTTTGAGAGTGGCATGAGGACCATTACTGGATTTTGGCCATCCAAAAGCAGAGGAGCTGAAGGTGGTGAGGAAAGGGGCCAATGAGCTGAATTTGTTCTTTAACAGATTCAATACTGCGGTGACGGCTCACCACCCTACTGACTCGTCTGTTGTTGGTCTGCAACCTCCTACTACTCCACTCTCCCTCTCCCTCCTTATTGCAACACAGCCTGCTGTGAAAGACCGGACACTGTGCTCCACCTGTTACCTACACTGACGACCAGGTTCAAAAGCAACTGAGAACACTCCACTCAGGCAAGGTGGAGGACCAGATGGTGTGAGCCCCCGTGTCCTTGTAGCCTGTGCACCCCAGCTTTGTGGAGTCCTTCCTCACCTTTTCAGGATGAGCCTGAATCTGCAGAGGGTCCCTGTGCTGTGAAAGACATCATGCCTCATTCCTGTAACAAAGAAATCACGTCCCAGTGGCTTGCAGGATTACAGACCGGTGGCGTTGACTTCTCACGTCATGACGACCTTGGAGAGACTTATCCTGGATCAGCTCCAACCCATCGTCATACCACATCTGGACCCCCTTCAGTTGGCTTCTCAGCCCCGCTTTAGAGTTGAGGACGCCATCATCTACCTTCTCAGTCGTGTCTACTCCCATCTGGACCCGCTGACAAACATTGTGAGAGTCAGGTTTTTTGAGTTTTCCAGTGTGTTCATCTCCATCAGGTTGACTCTTCTGGGTGAGAAGCTGACAGTGATGCAGGTGGCTGCCTCTCTGGTGTCCTGGATTGTGGACAGCCTGATGGGGAAAACCACAGTATGTGCGCCTGCAACACTGTGTCTGACAGTGGTCAGCAACACTGGGGAACCACAAGGGACTATCCTTTTACCCTTCCTCTTTCCCCTCAACACCACAGACTTCAGCTACTGCACAGAGACCTGCCACTTTCAGAAGTATTCTGATGACTCTGCTGTACTGATGCATCAGTGGGGTGAGGAGATGGAGTACTGGACCACTGTGGACTCCTTTGTAACGGGATTCATACTTAACTCTCCATTGCTTCCACCTGTGTCTCGATAAACCTTGATCTGTGTTTGAAAGAAATACTGACCAAAGTGCTGTGAGCAATCAGTGGAGGAGAACTTTAATGAGCAGGACCTGACCTGCATCGAACATTGTACAGTCGAACGTCTGTACAGTTATTTTTTCATCCTCATGCATAGCCTTTTAGTCTCTACATCAAAGGACCAGTGTGCCCTGCCTGGAGGGTTACTGAGGCCCCACTCGGAGCCAGGCCTGGAGCCAGGCCTCGGGAAGGGGCCTGTTGGCAAGTGCCTGATGGCTGGGCCTTCACCCATGGGGTCTGGTCAGGCCCAGCCCGAGGCAGAGACATGGGTCTGTCCCCCAGCAGGCCCACAACCTGCAGGACGAACCATATGGGTTTAGTAAAATGTGGGTTGGATGGTAGGCCACTGCTGCCCCCACGACCCGGACTTGGATGAGTGGGAGAAGATGAGACGAGATGAGACGAGGAAGTCAAAAGAGACCAAGAATTGTTGTACTTGCTAAGAAACCTATCTGGAACTTCTTCTTCTTCTTCTTCTTTTTGTTTTTTTCAAATGTGCCATTATTTAGATCTCTGTGATAAAGCCAACCATAGAATACTAATCAAATTGTATGCATGTTGCAGTGAAATAGTTGAAATTATTTCCTTTTGCATAGACTCAGCAATCTGTGCTGTAGGTTAGGTTGCAATCAAATGCAGCTTGACCAGACAAAGTCACTGAACCGAACATACTTCACTTCAATTTTTTATTTCTTGCGCAACAAAAAACAGTATTGTGGGGTTTTTTTTGTTTTTTTTACCACATACACGGTACTCACATAATACACCATACAGCTACAAAGAGAGAGACTGAACAAAAGCACTTTTTACATACTGCATCCTTGACATGAAAACTAAAGAACCAAATACAATCCTACAACTCAAAAAGGAATGTAGCTGCCAGTTGTGTAGATACCTCTTTTTTTGTATAGGCCACGGTCTAAGTCTCTATCAAAATTTTGGACAATATTGTTTAAATTAGATATTCGATAGACTTCAAGAAGTGGGCCACACACAGTGAGGTGTGTGTGTGTGTGTGTGTGTGTGTGTGTGTGTGTGTGTGTGTGTGTGTGTGTGTGTGTGTGTGTGTGTGTGTGTGTGTGTGTGTGTGTGTGTGTGTGTGTGTGTGTGCATGCGCGCGTGCGTGTGTGTGTGTGTGTGTGGAATAGAAGGTGTTAATCGAAAGAGAGAGGGGGTGAGAAGATGAAGGAGGCAGTACATGATTGCTGTTCTTGTATTGTTCCAATTATTTAGCATTCTTAACATGAACATGTATAACATACTCAAAAGGTAATTTCAATAGCTATTTGTAAATGCACTGTACCAAACATGACATCCAGATAACAGTCTTCATATAATACGAGTTTATATCTCATCCTAGTTTAAATGAGTTCAAGTACAATATGGAATGAATATTAGTCGAGCATGTAATCAACTATTTGAGTGCCCCCCGCCCTCAAAAAGAGATGGAATTTTGTAGAGTTGTAACAAAAGACTTCATAAAGCACCAAGGCAGCTTCTGATCCTGTGAAACTGCTTCAATCAAAAGTATAGTTGTCTTGAGTCTAACAGTTAAAAAAATCTGTGTAGTTATCATTTGTCCCTAACCTTTTTTTATTTTTTATTTTATTCTAATTCATTTTTTTAAAGTAGAATTATAACACCAGCTGACTCCACCACCACCACCACCTCAGTAAACGCTTGGGAGTGCATGCATTATGGACTCTTGACTCTTTTAACGTTCTAAACCAGTGTCTGCCAAACCAACCCACTCCTGGCCATGGGTGGAATTAATAATTACAAAATGAAACAATTGGTGTCATAATTTTTTGCTTACTCACTCTTGAGAATGAGTAGACTAAAATAGTAGATGCATTTATAACAAGCACAGGCAGTCTTTTACCTGATAGTTGTGAAACATCTGATAATATTGCTGGGCTATTACCCACTCATTACCCACACTGATTCACTTGAGAGTGGATCTGTGAAAACAAGTGTGCTCCTTAAAGTCTCCCTCTTAGATACAGTTCTGCACACATCTATTGATTTTAAAGGAATTTTTTTTTTTTTTTGGGCAATGTGCTTATTTTCTTTCTTGTCTTAGTTGATAGCACCTCTCATTCATCCATCAATCCACAGACTAATCACTTATCTTCCTTATTCTACAGGGTACCACTCTTATGTGAACACTACATTTGAATTGGAATGTGGATTTCTCTTTTAGACAGATACATACATACAATGTATCACGCTTTCTAAAATTCACACTTTTTACAGGTAAAATTAGGGGAGCTGTCTCAAGTGTGAGTAAGTCAGTTGTGGTTTCATGTTATATAATTGGGTTGATCAATTTTTTTTTGAAAGTGACGGGTTAATGCCAGGTACATGCTCACAGGGGGTACAGTACTTATAGTACGAGAGTAAAACAGCAGTGTTACTAAGCACACATGTACACACACAACACATTGGGAACAAATGTTGTTTCTGTTGTTAAAATACCCCCTAATCATTCATGGTTTAGCTATCATCCTCACCAGTTAAATAATCTTAACTAAATATTTCAATATTTACATTTTTCTCTCTCTTGTGAAAATACAAAAAAACAAACCCTAAGCTTCAAGTTGTCAATAATCGACTCTTTCTTTTTGTCATTAAAATCATGATTAAAAGTGCTTTTATAAATTTTTCTTCTCTATGTACAATTTGTATTTGCTATATAAAAGATGAAAAGCAAAAACAAAGACAATCATTATCATCACCATGTAGTAATAAATAAGAGCAAAAATAACGTTTAAAATGAGTGTGGAGATCTTGAGAACACAAAGAGACAAATGCATCATTCTCTGTCCTCAGTAGCTAGTTGGGATTTTGACCAGTGTCTCTACAGTGTGAGGTAGAGAACTGGAGACCCCCAGGAAAGAGTAACAAGGTCTTTCTGAGATGACCAATGTCTTGATCCAAGCAATCACCCAGCAGCTGAAAGTCAGCATGCCAGTAAAATTACTCAATCCTCTTCACTTTAACCACTTTTTGCAACAAAACCATGTCACTAATTGAACAGCATTTAATCCATTACCTGCATGGTTTGTGGAGAAGAAATAAAACAAGTAATTCAAGGACTCCGTCAAATAGTCTCTCTCTTTGGTATTTTCTTTCACTACACATGCAGTTGTGGCATTTCACACACACGCACGCACGCACACAGACACACACACAAAGTGAGAGATTCGTTGATTCAATGCATTTTCACTTGGCACCAACTCCCAGAAGCTACAGTAATTTTCAAAGTTCTCTATTTATCTCAGTAAAATGTTTTGCTTGTGAAAAGCACTGATAATGAGTAGCCAACAAAACGCTGAATGGCTCTGGTTTCTCTGCCCACTGTATAGTGTGCCTTGTTGGAGACAAAACCACTTTGCAGTAACAGGTACAAAATACCTCAGTAGCAACCAGTTCTTCATTTGTCTGTGGTGACAAAGTGCCAGCAGAGTGACACGTCCCAGGGACAGCACCATGCAGAAGAAGGAGTGGGCCATTTACAGTAAATCAAGTGTAATAGGAGAGCACCAGTGTGTGTGTGTGGGAGCACCAAAAGCACAATCATCCCAACACTGTTTCTTCTGCTCTAACGCGGGATGGGCCTCCAAAAAGCATGTTAGTTTTATTTCTTATGAGAGCAACTTTACTTTTTCTGCTTTGCTGTTTTGTTCATCCACGGTCAACAGAGACAATCCATTAATTCATCTACTGGCAATGGATGTGTAAATCAGCAAGGCAAGCTTACAGGCCTCTGAATAGGTCTTATTGCAAGTGCTTATTTGTCAGTTTGAGCATACCACTATGAAAAGGCAGACATTTCTGCCCCCTAGATTTTATTGAGTTATAGAATTAAGTTAGAGCACCAAAGTACAGCATCGAGTGCTGTGAAGAGAAGCGGAATGAAAATCGATAAGAGCTGGAAGTTGAGCACCAGTCAAAAGCTGCAGGAGTGGAAAAAGAGGAGGAGGAGCACATTAACTCATGCCAAGAGAACCAGCAAAATTTGCCTCTAAAGTATTTTAAATGGCAGTACTAATTATTTTTTAAACCTGGACATTGTTTGTCCTATATTTTGCATTGTAGCAATTGTTTTTGTTCGAATGTTAATACTTAATGTTTCCGTTTTTCATTTACACTGTTATCTGTATGGACAGCCACTGACCAAAAAAACATCACTACACTTCCATGGTGTCCAGAACAATGCGTGCTTGATTCATCCTATTGTTTACCAATGGCATAATGTGGTTCATAGCAGGGTTTTTTGTTTTGTTTTTTGCCAGGTTGATCATTTTATAGTTTGCTTAAGTTTGATTAGGAATGGCCTCTTTAGAGGGGTAGCAGCCAATGATCCCAAGCGCACTGTTAATAAAAAGAAATCACGTTGAAGATAAAACAGCCAATGAAACACCAACAGTGATGGACTGGCTTCTACAGAGTCCAGACCTGAATGTCATAGAAGCAATATGGGATCATCTGGGTAGAGAAAAATATAAAACACAGCCCTAGTTATTGTTATTGTATTATATTATTTGTGGTATAGTATAATTAGTATTGATTATTTGCTGTCTTGCTTGCCATTAATGGCTCCTCCTCTAAATACAGCTGGAAGATTGACAAAAAAAGAAAAGTATGGTACACATTTTCCAAACATGGAAAAGAGAAATGTCTGACTGACTCAGACCAATTGATTTAAAACATATAGATATAACCAAAAACAATCACATCCTTAATAATAACATTAATGAAAACAGCAATAATAAAAACAAGTCTTCATTATTATAATACCTGCAATAACAACATTGACAGTAACAATAGCAATCATAATATTGATAATAATAGCAATAATTAGAATCATTAAAATTCTATAAACAAGAAGAATGAATGGGGTCCTCTCAAGGGAAGAGAGAGGATGAGCACCACAGGCAGTGTATCTGAAGCCCAAACCACTGCCTTACATGAGGTAAAAAGCAATAAAAATGTCCCCTCCACTAAATGGACTACAGAGGGGGCAGGATGGAGAGATGTCAGACTGCATGATGGCTGAGAGACATTCATCCTGCTTCATTCGTCATTGCTCTCTCCAGACCCACCACTGCACCACTCCATAGCTACTGGTCTGTTTGTGTCTATCTGACCTCAAACAAAGTGGCTGTAAGGCCCAGTGAGGCGCGTGAAGGCATAGGGAGACACATTAACCATAGAGTTGGTGTGGAAAGTGGGGGCTAACCGTGTCACCGGTCCCTCCCTCTTGTCTTTAGATTGTCCAGGTCCTGGTATGGCACCAGCCACTGTGGCCCCCCATTTGCGTTTTTTTCCAAGGGCCTTGATGTCATCCTGGGAGAGGCCAAGGAGAGCGGCTTCCTGCTGCCTCTGGAGTGCTCGCTCTGCCAGCAGCTTCATTTTGGCCTCCCACAGAGCCAGTCCATGCATGGGCTGGTTGAGGTTCTTGTGCTGGTAAAAGACCAGGGAGATGCGAGTGGGATGGGAGCGATCAGGCTTTTTGATTGGAGTAGTAGCATGCAATTCCCGCCGGGCACATTCTATCAGGATGGACCCATGGGCTGGTGCTACTGCTACACCACCAATATTGGGATCCAGGAAGTTGTGCTCACTATCAGACCACACCTCATCCTCATCGTCCTCATAATCCTTGGTAATCTTAACATCACTCTTGGTTTGGCTGGGGTCCCAGAAGGCCTGCTCTGACTGCTGCAAGGCATCAGGGAAGAGACGCCCCTCGGGGGCAGGGGATGGAGTACTGCCCGCAACTGAACCTCCACAAGACTTCCAGGCTTTCTCTTTAATCCCAAGGGGAGTGGAACATCGACTCTCGCTAGCTTTGGACCAGATCTTGTCGGGGTACGCTCCTGTAGGATTGCTGTGCTTCAAACCAGAGCTGTACGTAGCATGGCCCAAAGCCCAAGCATTCGGCTGAGGACTAGGAACAGGGCTGGCCCAACGCCTGGGAGTTCCTGGCTGTGGAGTAAGTGAGCCTGAGTGAGAGGTGCCCGGCTGTGGTGTACCTGGGTGAGGGGTGCTTGGGGTTTGGGTGGCAAGGCGTGGAGAGCCTTGGTGTATGTTACCCAGGAGCACAGTGTCTAGGTGAGGAGAGGGAGATCGAGAAGGAGGTACCTGGAGTAATGGTGATGGGACAGGGGATGCCATTGGGGTATTTGAGCCAGGGTAGGATGTCCACTTCTGCCGCTGCTGAGGATGCTGGTGAAATTGCTGCTTGTCTGGGTTCAGTGTAGAGGCCTCAGGGCTTTGTCTAGGATTATAATGACCATCCCAGTTGGTGGAAATAATACCTCCATTAAACTTATGCCCTGGCCAGGAAGCTGACTGGGAGATGATGCTAGGTGTGTTGGCACCAGTTTGGCTTGGCACCATGCCTTCAAAAACTGGCACATCCATAGGCTCCTGCTTGATAACTGGAGTGCCTCTGTTAGAGGGCTCGGAGGAGACAGAGGAAGGACGAGACTGGTTGTAGTCTGGAGGCTGGGGTGGCTCGGGGTTGCCTGGGTAGGACTGGGGCAGTTTGGTCTGAAGGCTATTAATGTCAGGCTTCTTGTCTACCTGTACAGCCTTAATGCCTGCTTTGGGCAAAGAGCCATTGCGACCCTCATAGGTCCTCATTTTAGGGGGGAAAAGTGCATTGGGGGGATAATTGTAGTAGCCATAGTGCACTGCAGGCAGATTGTGGTGGTAACCATTTATGGGATCTGCTGAAGAGGGCTGGCCAGTTGTGGGGAGGCCTCCCCTTGCATAGTAGGCAGGGTGTTGATAGATGTTGAAAGGGTCTGCTGCTTGCACCGTGTATCCATCTATTGATCCATTGAAGGGTTCCTTCTTAATGTTGGGTTTAACCTCTTGTTTTATAATTGCTAAATGTAAAAGAAAAGAGAAAAAGAAAATCACACAAACAAACTTTACTTCTGCATTTCAAGCTGGCAGATTGACCTTTAACATGAAGCAAATCAATACAATTTGCAACTATTTACTATAAGATAGTTATTGATGGACACTCACTTTATATTTGAAATAAAATGAAAACAAAAGTATGACTAACCTTTATTGCCTTGTGTTTGAGGGGAACTACTCGTGTAGACCCCAGCTTTGACCATTGTTTTCTCTGGTGTTTCCCCTCCCTGTTGCAGCAGTTTAGTTTTTTTCTTCTCTGAGGCGGCCTTCTTGGCCTCGAGGCGGCGCTGTCGGCAGGACTTTGCAGGTTCAGGCAACGTGCGCACTTCTCGGCGGAAACTCTGAAGCACCTGGATGGCTCCCGACTGCATCTTGAGGCGCTGGGCCTCCTCACTGCCAAACTCATCAGTGAGGGAGACCTTGTAAAGAGGCAATACATGGAGCTGTTCATCCTCTGGGAGCTCCCCAACTGCACGGTTGTCTTCCTTGGTTAAGGTACAAACCTGTCAGTTCAAGAGAAAGAGCAAGAAAAAAATGTCAACTCTAATACTCTTTCCCACATAATAATGATTTATTTTTTTTTAATCCCAAAATCAAATTTTAAGATCACAATATGTGGTCTTACCACTGTGCAACCATTGTAAAGGTTGTGCTGGTCTTTATGAGCGTGGGCGCAGAAGTCCATGCAAGCAGTGACCCCAGAGAATGGCCGGCCTTCCTTCAAACCCAGCCTACATTCTGGAGCTTTCGACTCTGACTGGCACTGAGGTGGAGGACAGAAATAACTTAAATCAGCTACAAGATGGATACATATTTTGATTTCCTTGTGTTTTTCCAAGATACACACATGCAGCAAAGACAGTTCTTCACAGGTGTAATATCTACCCTATTTAAAAGTCATATTTCTCTCCAAGAGGCTGAGCTATTATCATGCCCCTATCTTTCTGTGTGAAGATGACAGGTGCAGTTGTTGGCTGTGTGAGTTGTTGCTGTGTAAAAAGGCCATAGTGTATGTGCGTTTACAGGCTTATGCAGTAAATGCCTTTTTATACGAATAAATATTTGCCCATGCACCAACCTGGTTACTGTAGGCCTGTGGAGCAAGCTGCTTGTACAACGGAGCCACCTCAGTTGCCAGATGCTGGAAGTTATCCCTGAGTTTGTCCTCCTGACCATTAAAAAACATGGATTACATGTGTGAGCAAAACCTACAGAGCTTCACAATTTTATGTCAAAATTATTCAAGCTTAAACAGATGGCTTATCTCTATTACATAAATAAAAGTTGTTGTTTTTTTTTTAATATCAATGTCATTCAGATATCCCCTTCATATCAGAGATGAAAACACAATATTGAATATTTATATAATATTTTTGCATAATTCTGGAAAAAATGGTTTTATAGAAAATAAATACCTCTTCAGGGTGCTCTCCTTGTAGTCTGAACTTGCGTGGCATTTTGCTTCGGGCATACTTACAGCCATTAAAGTACATACTCCAGGAGCAGCCGAAGGAGAAGGAAGCACCACAAGTGTCAGGGTCCTTCCCTTGACACGCACAGGTACGACTGCAGGGGGAGACAGTGAGCACAAGCTATGAATAAATAATCTGTGCTCCTTGCATACTTTACAACATGTTTGTGCAAAAAAATCAGTAGGATGCAGCAAAGTGACAAAAATATTAAAGAGGAACATTGGGTAATATTGTATTTGGAGGTCTATCACATCATATCATTGTGCCCACCTAGAAGTTTCACAGGACAAATGTCCCTCTAATGCTTTATCTTACATTATTAAATGTATATTACAGACAATCTCCTTCTACAAATCATAGCACATAATTATTTTATCAACGTAAAGCCTAAGCTAAGAAAACAAACATTTTCCGCCCAGTTGTTTCAATAAAACATCCAAGGAGGCATCATTTTGTGTTTGTACATACTGAAATTATTAATCTTGAATTTGAATTGAGGTGTTTTTCATGACACATACTTTCAGAACAAATTAGAACATATACTCGATAATAAATTGAAGGTTAAAGGTTCTTGTCACTGTAAAAACAAAATACAGGATACACAGGTGCATGTGAAGTAAGGAAACGTAGCATAATAATGAAATACAGTGTGCCTGGTGTTTGCATATTCACATTACTGTTATCTTGGAAAACCTGTGTCAATGACAGAGCTACTTACTCATCATTGAGGCCACAACGTCGACTCGTAGGGTTACCAAATTTAGTGAGGGTGTCACTAAGCTCTCGGTACAGCTTGTCAGCCAGTGGCCTTGGGACACCTTCCCATGCCAAAATGAGGATAATGATGACAGCATTTTCACAGTGGTGGCCTGCACGATGACGCACAAGACAAAGCAGTTTCTCTGTCTCACTACCACGACGAATCACCTGACAAGAAACAGAACTCATCATTACTTACAACGGTAACGCCTTTAAATATCTGCTTACTAAACCGCAACCCTTTACACAGACATTCAGACAAATACCTTTGTAATACTGTACAAGACACAATGTGACATAATTGATGGTTATAAAACACTTTGGAATGATACCTGTGCTGAAATCCAATCTGCTTCATGAATTTGAGATTGTTCCTAAATATGCTTGTGATGCTATAGTTTGGCATTTTAGAACTGATTTACTCCCAAGGACACGCGCACACACACGCACATACACAGCGCGTGAACCGATTTCTTGCCATTTTTGTCAGGTGGAAAAAACAAAACAAAATGTCTCTTCCCTTATCTTTTCTCTTTCTCATTTGAATTTCATCAAAAAATAATTCATGGATTATTAAAAGTATTACCATTCAAAGTTATGGTTTATCTTTTCAAAACACAAAATCAATCAATCAAACACTTTCTTTATAAAAAACATGACAATAATGCTGCAATGACTCCTAATTTTTCTCATATTATATTGCACTTTGAAAACTACTACACCACATGACAAATGTGATATGAATTGATACTTACCCACTTAGCGATAGGACATCCTCGTGAGCTCTTTCCCTCTTTACCTGTGTACACAACCTTCTCAATCCGAATGGCATCACCTTTCTCTCCATACCTGCATGGCAGAATAATAACACACTGAGGTTATTTAAATCTTTATTCACTTAAGCAGTTGGTGTTTTATGAGTCAGTTTGCACAATAGCTGTGATAT
>CAAKHG010043771.1:0-19494 GCA_901007715.1 Dactylopterus volitans
TTATTTTTGATTGTTTTCATGTCACTAACATGAGTGGTAATAGATTTTCACAATTTCCAACAATTTCATGTCTCATGTACTATTATCATCATTTTTTGTCAAAAAAAATGATGACATAATCAACCATCAGCCATCCACCCATCTAAATATCATCATCGGCTGAAAAGTGTACCGGTTTGCCAGCAGTATAAATGGCGACGCTACGTATTTGCCATAATATGGGACTTCTAGTTATACAGTGTTCACTCACACGACAGCGACAGAGCCATTACATGAGCATTAATAATCCAAGATAATCAGAGAGGATGTAAGTCATCATTATGAAAGTGCTGAGCTACTGAACTATATTCCTGATTTGGCTCCAAACGGAAGCGAGTTCCTACTTCAATGCAAAAAATCTCTACTAATATTTTATTCGATAACGCATTTTAGATGAGACAGACGCAGTCAAATTTTGATGTTCTTACAATCGCTGCACAGAGACCCGATTGGAATGTTAGAGGTGGTTTCATTTCATCAAAATGCTCACTTATCTTGTGAAAGATCCCAAAATCTGCACGCTACCTTGGCGAGTTTTTTTTTTCTTTAGAGATACTGTTAGAAGATTATGGATTCAAATGATGTGTTTTTCCCATCAGTTTGCGTCATCATGAAATTTCATACGTACATTCATGCGTTCATGCGAGTCTGAATCAGGTCACGGCGCCCGAAAGCCAGTCAGGCTTCTCAGCTTCCATCGTGTGTGAGCCCGCGTCATCTGATAAAGCTCATTTCCACAACTGTCGGGCCACTGTGAATTATCGAGGGAATATTCGGAATCACATCGTCACCTCTCAGGCATTTGGTCCAAAACCAGAGAGTGGGATAAATTTAAAACATGACTCACTGACGCCACTCGACGAGAGGTCAGAGGACCGCCGAATTACGCTGCGACGCATCCGCGCAGGAGCACGAACTCCCAACCAGGAGTGCCACGAAAAAGTCAAAAGGACAAAGCCGTTACAACTTGAAAGCGCTTCGCCCTGGACTGAAGTATTGACCTGACAGACGGCCGTCCATCGAGCCGCGCTGCACCAAAGGAAAAAAAAAAAATGAAATAAAATTTTAAAAAAAGTAGAAATGCTGCTATGCGCTCGCTGCCGTGCCTCCTCTGCCGGAGCTCCCCGCGCTCAGGCTGCTCTGGTAACTCTCCCCGACACCAGCCGACGCTAAGTGGGCACCCGGCGAGCTGGCGCTGATTGCCTTTGGCTGACCTGGAAATGTCTGCTCTTACCTTCACCCAGCGCCGCTCGGCGAGGCTCAAACAGAGCAGAGTTCTTAGAGTGCAGCTACAGTAGGAGCTCCTCGCTGCGGTGGCGGGGCGGCGGCGGCGAGCGGCGCGGCCGCGGGCCCGCCTCCGTGGCCGGCTGCATTAATCCTTCACTGCGACCGAAAATAGAAAAATGAACCGGGGCATTTGAGCGCGATTGTGAGGGGAGATGGAGGGAGCGGCCACGTGAAGCAGAGCTGATTCATCTTGAAGCTTTGGCAACTAATTAGGTTCAGTGATGGAGCAGAAAAGTACACTGTCAGTGTCGGCTTTTCAGGCAGATTAAATTTTAAGAGATTCTTGGAGCAATTAATTTGCATGTCACTGGACCTGCAACGATTAATCTATTAAATTATTCTGATAACCGGTTAATCTATTTGAGTGTTTCTGTAAGGACGGAGTGAAGATAAGCGGTGTAAATACAAAAACGCTGTAAATATGCGCACTTTTTTTTTATTTTAAATCGAGATTGGCGCGTGCATATCTGGACCTACGCGGGAACGCTGTTTTGGTTCAGAAAATTAAGAAATTCTTGCATATCTGTGGTAGCGCAGGAGCGCGCAACACAATGCCGTCATGTTTTCCTGGCAACAAAGCTGCACGTTTCCACGGCGACAACCGACGATGCCGAACTAAATCACAAGAAGAAGAAGAAGGAAAAAAAAAAAAAACACGGCTGGTGGTTTGTGGGCTGGCAGACGTGCTGCTGCTGGGCCGACAACAAGCAGGGACGCGGTTTTAAGAGACACCTGTTGCGAATTTACACCAGCGAGAGGACGAACCCAGCCGCCCTTTTTTTTTGTCCGACTGGTTTGCAGAGGCGCTGCCGAGGTGCCGCCCATCGCCCTGAACCGCGCACGAGCGTCGCCGTTCTTCCGGTGAGCGGTCATGACCTCGAGAAACTTTTTTTCGTAGCCGCGCCGTTTTTTTTGTTTGAATTTGATTCCCGCTTTTGTTTTTTGTTTTTTTTTGGTCTTGAAAAGGTAAATACTGGCGCTTTAACCGCGTTCCGCCGGCTCAAAACGCGCCTCAGGTTGAAGGAAGGGGCAACTCGTTCACAAGACTCATGATGTTTTGCCTCGTAAACAAGCGGCTCGGACGGCGCGTTCCCGCACCCGCCCGTGCACTTTGCGTGAACCTCGTGGATTTAAAAGAGTATATCCACTCGAATTAAGGGCCCGAATCGGCTCTGGACGCTCTTCGGCGCGAGGCGGGCAAACTAGCTGTGATATAAATAAATAATAGGGAAATGACTAATTAATAAAGTACAATTTAGGAACCTGCTCGTTAATGAGACTACAGCATGTTGCAGCGGGGAAAGCGGGCTGGCGAATCATCTCGCAGGCTTGTCTCTCTATGATAATGCCGGGCCATTTTGCTCTTTTTTTTTCGTTGTGTTTTTTGGGCGCAGGCGTCTATTGAAACAGCTAATAAAGTGACTCCGCTGGGAAGCAAAACTTTCTAATTTAAAAAAAAAAACAAAAACAGCCTGCTATAAGGACAAAGCAAAAAAGAAGAAATTCTTTCATACTTAAAGTACATTTCAATCATCTCAGAGGGGAAAAAAACAAAACAAAAAAAAAGATGTCACTAAAAACAAGCAATCTAACAAACACGAGCCGCGCGGCGCGAGAATATCAATCACCTCAGCAATCACTGGAGGATATAAATATTTCATGAAAAAAAGAAACACATTAGTTTGATATAGGCTTGGCTGCCTTTTGAATAAATCCATGGTGCGATGAGATATTCACACACACGCGCAGACACACACACACACACACACACATATACAAACACGCAGTAAGACTTTGATCCAAAGCCTCTTAGAGGGTTTTGCAAATTTTCACCCCAAAATGAGTCCACAGATCCCCCCTCTCGGCTCACAATGCGAGACACCAGTGTCATTAGCTGCAGGGATCAAAGACGGCCGCAGACGCAGACGTGCGGCCATTTGAGTTGCTTTTTTTCTTTTTTTCTTCATCCAGCGGGCAAGACTGACAGGCAGAAAGTTCATAAGACGGGAGTTTGGAGTCGGCGCAAGTTGGGCTACTTTGCGTGTTAGCATGTTAGCGGAGGGGCGGTGTGTGTGTGTGTTCTGGGAGTCCTCGCGGCGGCGCGACAGGGAGAACACGAGAGCATGCCGCATCCAGCAGTGAGCTCACCCTGACCTTATCGTGCTCGGCGGTACCGCTCATTTGCCATGACACCACTATAATGTTGAAACAGTGACTCGGGGATTTGCTCTCATATTCATGCGATGTTCCCTCCGAATCCAATTTGGTCCACTCAGCATGACACAAATTGGGTAATAAATATTGCATACTTAAGTGTCTGCTTAGCAACTAAAAGGCACGTGTGCGATTCACAGATCGGACGGCAAACCACTGCGCAATTTTCTTCTGCGAGGAAGAGAGTGAACTTGTAACCTCGAGTGACCCGGAGGCTTCACTCTGGTGGTATTAAATCCAATATCCAGGGCCCCCGGCTAATGGCTATTCATTATTAATTCATCATAGATTGAGCTGCTGATTATATCCTTAATTAATCAATGAATCACTTGGTCATTAAAATGTCAGAAGATTGTGAAAACACCCAGTTCCACTGCCCTGACCTCCAATTAATGTGCCCAAACGTCTTTGCTTTAGCTGATATGTCTAAAAAAAAATATTCAGTTTTCTATCACAGAAGCAAAAGAAAGTCAGCTACTTCAATATGTATAATAAATGAATTTTGAAAAAGAAATCAAATCCTGTCAGCGATTCTCGATACTGGCTCATACACGTTTGTTTTTGTTGTGCTGGCTTTTATTATTATCGTTATTTGAAATTCCAGGGGACATCAAATGCAACGTAATCTAATTTAATCCAATCCCATCCAATCCCACGGTCGCATCCGCGGTATTAGTACGAGGCCACTCTGTGGTTGCGTGACACTCACGGAGTCCTCGCGGCATTAATAGTATTAATACTTTGGGGAGGGGGTCCGCGGCTGCGAGACCCTACGACACTCTTAATTGGTACTTAAACGTTACACTCTGGAATGCGCCTTTCCTGACCGCCTCGAACGTAACACACCCCCTTAATGGCCAAAACTGCACATAGCAACGAGACCTCCACCGCGACACGTACAAACAGCCGTCGTTGTTGTTGGTTTTTTTTTTTTGTTTTGTTTTGTTTGTTTTTTGTTTTTAGCAACAACGGCTAAAAGCATAACAGTGGCAGTCAAACTAACGAAGGCGAGGAAAACTAAAGCGGCGGGGGGGGGGGGGGGGGGGGTTCGTGTTCTTGCTAGCACGGCGAGGACTGGGAGACAATAGCGAAGCTGTCAAAACAGAGCGAGGCTAGCCGTGGTTTATTGATGAGAAATGAGTAATAAAAAGGGGGGGAAAACACATCTACGCATCCGCGAAAGTTGGCGTGGAAGCTCGGGGGGGGCTCACCTTGTTTGACACACTTGAGCCGCACGGGCTCCTTGCTGTGCTTGACCACGGCGTGGACGTCCCTGGTGGTGAGTCCGGCCACCGGGGTGTCGTTGACTTCCAGCAGGAGTTCATCCTCGAGGAGTTTGCCGCTGTGGCACACCGGCGTGCCCGGGAGGAGCTCGCCCACGACCGGGAACTGTCCATTCTCCGCGCCGCCCTTCAACTCCAGCCCCAGCTCCCCCTCCTCATTCCTGCCGAGGACGCTCTCGTGGACTTTGTTAGTCCAGTGGTTCTTCCTCTTCTTCAGGCTCTTGGACATGGCTCGAACTGGGGGTTAGGGGGGGGGCGGGGGTGAGGGTGGTGGTGGTGGTGGTGATGTTGGGTGGGGGGGGGGATCACATGAGTGCGGCCGCCGAACAAGTTTTCTGCCGCTCTTCGAAGTGCGCCGGTGTGGCCGTTTGCGCGCCGTCAGTAAGTGTGTGTCCCGTCTCAGCGGCGGACGCCAGTTGTATCCATGTCCGCCGCCGCCGCCGCGCGCGCCCTCTCGCTCGCTCGCTCGCGCGCACGCACCAACACGCTCACGCACACACACACGCACGCACACGCAGATCTACACATTCGCGCGCGCGCGCGCGGGGCAGCTGGATCGTCAAGTCTCGCCTGCGCGAGTCACCCGAGAGCTGCTCGACTTGCGCTGCCTTCGCGGTCTGGCTCGGAGATCGGAATTGGCAGCTTCGCGACTAAGGAGGAAGGAATCGAGCTGGCAGATAGTGGAGTTGGATAAAACACTAAAAGCTTTTTTTTTTTAATTACAACCGGAGAGCCTTTTAAGTTTGCGAGGATGTTATTTTGCGAACGTTGCTTACATTTGAGAACAAAATAATAAAACCATATTTTACCCGCGGTGTGTCTCCCCTTACACATTTCCAGTCGACGCTCTGCAAACATTTGAAGAATTAGAATCAACTAATGAACGTACAGTAATGTGGAGGTATTGATTTATCACCTTCAGTCTTTCGTTTCCCCCCACGTTTGAGTGGAAACAGTTAACGGTAAAAAATAAAAATAAAAAATGATACGATTGTTTGCTTTTAAGAATTTTCCAAAAGTGCCAAATCAATGTCGTTGCACCGTGGAGGCGCGTTCACCGCGTTCGAACCTCGAGGTTTGCGTGTTTACGAGGGGCACGTGAAGGCATCAGCCAGCTCCAACCATCCCGACTGACCCGGATGTGAAGGCTGATGAAGGAGGAGAAAGAGGAGGAGAAGGAGGAGGAGGAGGCATTTCCCAAATCCAGCTTTCCATGGAAAAAAAAAAAGAGAAGACAGGCAGAGTGGCGGTATTTCCACTGACATGGCAGCAGAGCAGCAATAATAAGGCTTTTTTTTTCACACCACAAATATGCCCCCTTCTTTTTGACATTTTCTTACAGACACTCTGGCAGAGTAGTGAGAAACTATTTAGTCAGTGGGTATCAGACTATTTACTTAACCCGTACAACACTTTTAGACTCCAGAAGATGATCTGACCCGACCCAAAGTGCCGCAGCGCGTTTCCTTTCCTCTCTAAACCAGGGCTTCATCGGTGGCACGGTGACGCGGAGGTCGCCCGATTGAAACGTTTTGCTGCTGGAGCATTCATTACAACATATTTGGTTTTGGTTTTTTTGTTGTTGTTTTTTTGTTTTGTTTTTTGCAAATACACGCGTCCCGAGGTGAACTAGAAACAGAAACCTTTCATTTCCTCGAGCCACCCCAAGGTCTTTTTCTTTTTTTCCTGAATAAATGATTTGAGTATTTCTCGGCGGAGCGTTTCTCCTTATTAATATTATCCCACTCTCCGAAGCGTATTTCGCTCACCGTGTGGCTCGAGCAGCGATTTCGAGCGAGGTGCGCACTCAGTTATTTTTTTATTTATTTTTTTTTTGCAGTTGCAGTTTTTGTCATGCGCCGGGAGTAATGGCTCCAGAAGGAAAATCCCCCTTGTGTTTATCTCAAACTGTTGGAAGGGGACATAAAGAAAGCGGGGAACTGACTGAGTATAATCCATCTTCAAACAAATGTGTGTTGTGGGCTTTTTTTTTTCTTCTTCTTTTTTTGGTGTGGACATCTTTTAAAAAAAAGAAGCCTCCAAAATCGGCGGCGCTGCGATGCCTCCACTAAGATCCCCTCTCCCTCTCCAGTCAGACAGCTAATCTTCCGTAATGACGGTTTGCCGCTCCACTGTCGCAGCTGTATAGATAAACAATCATAATAGAGACTCTGCGGCGTTATCTGCCGCGGTGAGGTAATCCATTTTCAGCCGTGCGACTGGCTTTCCCTGGTAATGGCTTTAGGTAAGTGCTCCTCTTGCGTCACGACGAGCGAGTCGTGTTTTTTTTTCCGCCTCGTTTAAAGGTGCGCGTGCGTCGGGGAAGCTGCCGTGTTAAACGGGCCTCAGCCGGAATCCGGGGAATCGGGAGGTCAGAGTCCCTCAAATGGACCAGCAACCATCAAAAAAAAAAGTTTATTACTTATTCTGTGAACTGTTGAATTGTTTTTTTTTCCCCCTTTGTAAATTGTATTATACACATGAAGACTTAATTGCCCTGCAGGCAGAAATAATAACTTGGCGGGGTATAAATAGTCTTTTATAGCACTCAGTATCATGTTTCCAAACCAGCATGCATGAGCCTTCTTCACTAGTCCGATGCTCAAGTACTATTTGATTCAGTAGTTAATAATTTAAGATTGGATTTTTTGTTTTTTGTTTTTTTTCTTCCAGGCAATAAATCTGTTGTGTTGAATAACATGAAAAGAAAAGGGCCGAAAAAACGAGGCACTTTTTTTTTTTTTCCCCCCAAACTAAGAATTCATACAGGCGCCGATATCCCTCATTAACCTTGCCTTCGTTAGCTCAAAGCGATCGGCCTCATAGGAATACTTTTTTGACAGTTCCAGACTGACGCCCGGCCTCCCGTCTGTCTTTTAAAAGCATCGATACGTCCTCCTTAGGCGCCGAACGTTAACTCTGAGCGTCCCCGTTTTCCGGTAAAAAAAAAAAAAAACCCTTCAAGGGCACGACCTTAATCGGCCTGCCGGCGGACGCTCTCGAAAAACATGTCTCCAAAGACGAGAGGGAGAATCATCTATAGGGAAGTAGGGGGGTGTTTTTTTTAAGGTCAGCGCGAAAACCAAAAACGCGAGTCATTCGCGGTGACGCGCAAGCGCGAGTCACTTGCGTTGGGATGTGTCAAGGTTATGGTCAAGGCACATATGGCCAAAACACGGCCCCTGATTCATCTCTGTCTTGCCCCCCCACCCACCCACACACACACACACACACACACACACACACACACACACACACACACACACACACACACACACACACACACACACACACACACAAAAGACTAATAAATCTGAAGGCGAATGACTAATCTGAGCGTGATTTAAATCAACAAGAATTTGGAGTTTGTTTTTTGTTTTCTGAAACAGGGACCCGGGCCGTCTGGACTGGCTGTTGGCTTCTTGTAACGCAGCATTCAGCGTTTCACGTGTCAATCCAAATGTCCGACTGGCCTTATCTAAGCAAGTCTGGGGCCCCTCTGGGTTAAGGTCTTATTCGGTTCTGGCCCGTAAACACTTGAGAAACATCATAACCACTTGTGCTAAAACACCGTCTGGCTTCATGTGGGCTTCATCTACTTCGCGTCACGTTTCCTTGTCGGCTCTTGGTCATAACTGCCACAACCACAAGATGGCGTCCTGCAGCGCCAGCACTTTTCAGCGCTCTTGTTTGTGACCTGTACAGCCCCCTTTTTCATTAGGAGGACAGTTTTGCTTCGCAGTCCGTTTCTCAAGACGCTTTTTTTTTCGGTCGTCCCCGAGTCGTCAGGGGCGGCGCGTCGTTTCCAGAGCAGCGCCTCCGCATTCCGGAGGTGGGAGCATCGCAGAGGAGATTTAAAAGCGAGAGAAAGGGAGTATTTTAACAAGGGCAGGAATTCTGGAGGCAGTGTTTGAACTATGAGAGGAATGCTCCGCGCGTGGCGGAATAAAGCGCCGGGGAGGAGACGTTGAGCACCAGAAGCGCCGGGAATGAAAGAGGGCTGGGGAAAAAAAAAAAAAAAACAGCGTGGGATTAAAAATGTCGCGATCGGGCCGGTGGGGTCGGCGAGCCTGGCACGATCCGCCCCGCGAGCGCGGGCTGACGGAAGCGTGTTTTTTTTTTGTTTCTGTTTTGTTGCTTTTTCGTCCGGGAGAGCAGCACCGTCACGCGGCAAAGCTCCTCTCGGAAAAACCGCGGCGACCACCCACCCGCCCTGCCTTCACTTTCCTCTGCAGATGCACGTCGCAGGAAGCCACTTCCAGCTCTGCCGCGACCAGATGGGAGTTCATTGGCTCGGCCAGTGATGCTGCCCCTGGGAGCGCTGCCCTGCGCCGCTACATGATGTAATGGTTATGACAGGCCTCATTGCAGGATAATTAAAGCTGGTCGGGAATAAAGCGGAATGGCCCGATGATGGCTTCCGCTCGCGATGGAGGAGGAAGTTATTATCCACTTTGTTTGGAGCGGACACCGCCGGTGCCCGGCTCCGGCGCGGTCGTTGTCGGGGGGGGGCTTTGGCCGCTCGTTTAACGACGCCGCATTCGAGGGCGGGCTGCGAGGTTTGATCGGAAAATAGCTCTTTTACGGGCACCGGTGTGGCCGGCGCACGGACGTCCGACTGAGACGTCTGACCTGTTTATTTGGCGGCCATCTGCTTGACCTTGCAAGCCAAGGAAAGGACACCCTGTCTCTCTCTCTCTCTCTCTCTCTCTTTCCCTCTGTCTCTCCCTACCTCTGTGTGTGTGCGTGTGTGTGTGTGTATGTGTGTGTGTGCTCAGCTCCCAAAGATGAAGCGGTGTCGGGGGGGATGAGCAGCACATCCTGATACACTGCCAGCGCCATGTCTGGCTTTGCTACGGCTGGCAGAGAAGCCGTGAAAGAAGCCAGGAAGAAGTGTGGAGGTAAAAGAGGCTTTGCCGTGCAAGGAACCCATCTATCCAATCATTGTTTTTTGTTTTGTTTTTGTTTTTTTTGTGCCCACAAGAGTTCTTTGCAAGGTTAATTTAGATTCTGCAGCGTACGGCGCTTCAAAAAAAAAATAAAACAACACCCAAAAACGTGGTTTTGCGGCGTTAGATTGGCGAGGAGCCCTCGCTGTTTTAGCACGGAAAACGCAGCCGTGCTATGAAGCCGGGTCCACGACCCGCCCCTCAAAAACGAATCCGCCCGATGACGTCTGCGTGAGAAACATGAAGGGCCCAGAACCAAAAGGTTCTCCCCCCCCCGTTGGATCGGACCAATCAGCATCCTGTAAACCGCGACGACGGGCATATTTTACTGTCAATTCCAAACAACAGCGGCGCTGGAGCGGTGAACAGCCGCGCTGCTGAGAGCTTCGTAATCTGAACAGACAGCCAGTGACAGCGGAGACATGTTTTCTCCATGTTTCCACTCTAACTTTTTTGGACAGCGCCGGGGCCTTTTCCGAAAAAGAGAAGAAAAAAAAAAAAAAAAAAAAAAAAGCGACTTCCTGGACGGCTCTGCCTCGACGAAACCGCGAAATTCGTTCCCCGGTTTTGACCCGGACCTGAAAGCCAACCGCTAAGAGAACGACAGCTTGTTTGTTGTACATGATGTTTGCGTTGGGACTCTTTTCCCGACCGCGCGGCGAGCTCATAACCGACTGCCGCGGCGCGGCGCCCTGCTGCCTCCCTGCCCACTGATGAATTATTCTCTTTCTACCTAATAACGGCGCCGGCAGATCAGAGGACTTCAGGGTGAAATTCAGGGCTGCTGTTATATCAGCCGGTGACTTGATTGCCCTCTGCAAGATTGCAATGGCGTTGCCGCGGCTCCCTCTCCCCGCGCGGCCGCCTCATTCCTCCTCTATCAGCCAACCGGCGGCGGACTTCCGGAAACCCGTTGTGGGGTTTCGATTTTAGCGGATTTCCGGATGGCGTGGCCGGGCCGGATTCTCGCCGGCGCCATCTCGAGTGCCGGCCCCTCCGTCCCCGCCCGCCTTAGTCCTCCCACCCAATGAGCTCAGACAGATAAGTCCTCTCTTCCACGCGGAGGGGCTTTTAACCGCCTTGAGGTCTGGAACGAGTCCCGCCGCTTCGGTTCCGCGAAAGCGAGCGCCGCATCCTTATCGCTGTGGTGCGGGGCGCGCGGGTGGAGGAGGGGGGGCGGGGTACATCCACACTATCGCAGTCAGTCATCTGCCTTCAGCCGCCGGGCTCCGCGGGGTCCATCATCCATCAGCCGGGCGCGGCGACGCCATCGCCACGCCGGCGGCGGCGGCGCCACGTGGTGACAGGCTCCCACAAGCCACCTCTCATATCCCATCACACGCTTTATCTGACAAGCCGAAGCAAGGCGACCGCACTCGAAGATCTCTGTCAGCTCCCCGGCGTTATTGACTCCGCGTCCATGTTTTGCCCTGATGATTTTTATTATTATTTTTTTTTTCATTTGAAAATGCGGAATAACGCGAATCACTGGCGGATTTATCTGTCCGGATGAATTAAACCGCGGCACTTAACGCCGGGTTGCTGGGTGGGGCCGGGGGGGAGGGGGGGGGTGAAGCAGATGGAGGGTTTACGGCGTGTTGATTGGAAATTTGTCAAAAGCCGGAATATGTTGTCGCTCAGCCTTTACGGCTCGCGGCGTTTGCTCGTTGGGGCTGAAATCAAACCGCACAAGCCATCTCCCACTTGCGTATTCATCGCCGGAGCGTTGCGTTGGCTCGTGCGACCATATATAAACTGCGATACTTGCGCATTTAACCCTTTAACTGTCGGATAATATGGCAGCGCAGTACCAGCAATTATCAAATCGAGGCGTCCTAAAACAGGAAGTAGCCCTTTTCTCCGCATCGTCTCATGTTTGAAGTATAACGCGCCGCCGCCTCTAGTGGAATTTACCGGAGCGTCCTTTTTTTTTTTGCCGCCTCATCCTATCTTCAGATATACATTTATACATTAGTTTTCGTTATCGCCGCCATGGCGTGGTGCTGCTGGGCATGACCGGCATTACAAACCCCCCACCCCCATGCATACACAATAACCTCTTCAGGGGATCACCGCAATCCTCTGAAGAAGGTTCTTTAAAGCCGCCCCTGAGGTGAGCGGGACGTGCGCCTCGGCTCTTCGGCTGGCGTGCATGCGAAGTGGGAGCGCGGGGGCCCGAGCGCGTGGCTCCGTGACGCCGGTTTCGAGGTAGCGAGGCGCCGCTACGCAACAAAGGGGAGCGCCAGACCACGACCGGGCGCTTTCTGACTGGAGGAGCTTTTTTTTCCCACAGTTTTGGGGACTTGCGAGGAAGACCGGTGTTTCAAGGAACCGCCTCAGCTTCCGCTCCGAGGCTGGTGGCGAGCGGAAGAGGAACCCAAGTGGGGGCCGGTGTACGTCGCTCGTCCGAGTGCACAAACTATTTTGAACGGTGTAAAACGGCAGCGACAAGCGCCGTTAGCGTTAGCCAGCGAGAGCAGACACTCCAACAAGCTCCTAAACGTGACTGGTGAGACGCCTCAGCGACGCGCGCGTTCAAGTGGAACATTTGGGTGTGTGATTCTGCTGAATCACGGGGGAAAACCACGGGAACCGCGGCAACCCAGGCCGGAAAAAGATGCAGCGCTCCTTGAGGATAAACCGTGTCATATTTAGGATTCTCTCGTTGACCCCAGAGAGGACGAGAGCTACGGCTGAGAGATTACCGCCTTTACCGGCTTTATCTTTTCATTCTCATCGTGAATCCTCCGGTGTGACGCGGGAGTTCAGTTTACAGTTTACAGTTCAGATTACAACATTTGAGTCGTCACCGAGACGTGAACACCCGAACGTGGCGCTCGCACATCAAAAAGGACAGTCGAGGAACGCCGACGTCGGCAAACATTAACGGCCCGGGAAAGGGGGGGAAAAAAAATAAAATAAAATAAGTTAACGGCCCGCGCTTTAACTTTCACCGCGATTTGCGCACTAAATCTCACCCGCTGCAAGATATTATCACTGTAAATATGCCCCGGCTTTCCCCATAAAAGGTCCAGGATTTGGAATAATCTGCCGAGCACACTTCGTTTTAATGATCCGCCCCTCCCCCTCCTCCTCCCCCTCGCAAATATTGGAGTTAACCGAGTCTTAGCGCGGGTTTTCAGCACATTTGGCTTCTTTGGCGCCGACAGAGGTTCTCTCATCCCTCATCTTTGCGCGTTTGATGTTCCCCTGCGTCTCTTTTCCGTGCGGTTTTTTTCCCGTTCGATTCAAACTGGAACTGATGCGTCGTCGGGTATGAGGCCTCCCTCTCTCTCTCTCTCTGTCTCTCTCTCTCTGTCTCTCTCTCTCTCTCTCTCTTTTGGAGGAGAGCTTTCAATCTCGGGGGACCTCCCCAGTTCAATCTGGGAGAAAATAATGAGAATGTCACAAAAAATATCCCGCCTCGCGATGTTTAAGGGGAGCGAAAATGGCGCTCATGGAAGTGGGGCTGGTGGTTTTTGCAAAAAAAAAAAAAAAAAAAACCCATACATTTGGAGGAAGAGAAATAAAAAAAAGGAGGGGCTAAATAACCCCGCCGGCGAAGGTAGACACTACAGAACACGAAGCCTGGTGTCATCTCCGCCGTCCACCATTTCGCGCGTCTATCAATAGAGGGGAAATCCAGCCTCCATCTTGTTTTGGCGGAGCAAAGCTGGATGCTTTCACCCTTTGATCCGTAAAAAATCAAACTCTTCATTTCTCGTCCGCCGAGAGAACAGTACGGCGAAGGCGAGGCTTTGAGGGAGCCGGTTAAGCTGTGCAGCGAGTTTTTACAAAAAGTTTCCACTTTGAACAACCCCCAACCCTCCTGCCCCCCCCATCAAAAAAAAAAAAAAGCTCAACTTTGGTCTTTAGAGATTTTTATGACAGGCCCATTTTAAATATTTAACTAACCGGCGCCGGCTGATTTGACGGCGGGTGTCAGCCTTACGTAACCCGGAAATTAAGTCAGGCGGTGAGCAATGTCCTTTAATCCGCTGTGTAAACAGAGCGCAGCATGGACCGGGATTTCAAGTACCCCCTTTTTTTTTTTTTTTTCTTTTTTTTTTAAAACACCTGCTGAGATAGGGGAGGGCGACCGAAGTTTGTGCAGCAAACTGAGGGGGGGTAGGAGGGCGGCAGAGGTGGCACCTCCACGATCAGGCCAAAGTTCGCGCAAACGCCGGGCTGGCTCCCGATTAATATTCAGACCTTATCAAAGCGAGCGGCCCCCCCCCCTTCACCCCTCCCTCGTCCGTTTCGTCGAGAGTGGAGGAGTTTAAAAGACCGATCTCTTCGCCTCCGGCTAACAGACTTCCTAGGCTTCGGCCGGGGCGGGCCGGCTTTTCCCACAGGCCCTCTCGGTATTCCGTTCACAAATCGCCGTCTGAAGACCCTCATTGATCAGCGGCTCCTTAAAGGATCCTCCCTCCCTCCCCCGTGCGGGGAGGAGTAACTGTTATATCACTGTCGCGGGGAATGGATAAAAGGCCATCTGATTTATGAGGAGGCAGCGGGGTCAAGAGTTCCAGTCGGATCCTCATCTTACAAATGTGGGCCATTACTGTACCTGCTGCGTCTGAGGCAGGCAATTCAGAGTAAAAGCGCTGAAGGTTGTTTAGGTTTTGGAGATGGCTTTAAACGGTTTGACCTATTTGCATCGCTGCAAGTCTGAATATTTTCTGATCCTTTTTTTTTTTTTTTTCCTTATTTCAAATCACAATGAACACCGATCAGCCGCAACATTAAAAGGACTACATGTTTTCCGCGCGATATAATACAGCGCCCACGCGGTAAAATCGCCCCTCATGTGACCAAAATACTAGGGACACCTCGAAGCACAATCCAGCACAGTTCAACGGCACCTCGGATTATAATCCCAATAATAATATGTCAGCGCCTCTCGCAAACGGATTGAATCAAAGTTCAGAAATTACCTGCAGGGGCAGTTGCATTATTTTTCTATGGTAGGCAATGCGCTGGTTTTAATGTTATGGCTGATCGGCGCACGTCGAAGGTCGAGAAAAGAAGCATGCTTTTCAATAGAGACGGTCCCCTTGAATGAAAATTCCTCCATCGAGTTCCATTTCCGAAGTTTTTGAAGGTAAGTCAGGTAAGTCCAGAGTTAGCTTGAAGGTTAACTATTGATTTTTGGAAATATTAAGCCTCCAGCGGCAGTTTGCTCAGAAGTCATGGAACTGGTTCGGTGGTTGGTTTAAAAAAGAAAAAAAAAAGGGTTAAATAAAAATGTTTTCATCATTTGTTAAGATTGATTGACTTTGTGCCTCTTTTTCCACGTTGGAAATGCGGCAGCAAAAGGGAACAAAGACCCTCTGATGATGCTCCACCGTATTTTTGGCGCTTCTTTTTTTCTCCCCCCCAAAAAAAAAAAAATCACACATTGTAAGGATTTTTATTTTTGTCTTAAAATTAGTTCTGCAGTACTTTAAATTCTTACGATTATGAAAAACCTACATGGCAGTGAGCCCAATTCTGATTCTATTTCTGGTTCTGAGCGGTGTGCTGCATTCACGGGCTTTTTTTTTCTTTTTTCTTCTCTCTTCTTTCTTTCTTTCTTCCGCAGCGGCGAAAGCTCAGATGTAATTAAAAGATATTTTAAAATATCAGCCCGTTAGCTTGATTGCACCTCCGCGTTATTTCAGGCAGAAAGAACTCTTTCGGCGATAAATCAAAAAAAAAAAAAAAAACCCCAAAAAAACCCCAAAGCGTCGCATCACATTCTGCCGCCGGACGCAGGCCGAGTCCCCGCCAATCCCCGCCCAGAGCCCCCACTTCCCCTTTAAACTATTATGACCTACAAAACACCGAACCGCATCCTCTCAAATTCTGCCACATTAATCAAACGCCTTATTTTTATTCATCACTCATGCTCCCATTCTCCCTCAAGCCTTTCTGACAAGCCAGCTCAGCGCGCCCCGCAGTGTGCACCTCCTCTGTCATGCAGATGCAGCCCACAACTTAATTATTCATCCCAAATCTATCCATTAACAGCAGCCTACACTGCAAGTCACTCACCCCGAGTCAATAAATATTCACTTTGCTAAGATTAGAAGATTTTTTTTTCTTCCTCTTTTTTTTTTTTTTTTTTTTTCCTTTTCTGCATGACCTAGATATTAAATCAAGCTATTGTTCCAACTGTGTCATGCTAAATGTTGTCTGACAGTGGCGGAGGGCTGGGTGTGGGTGGAGGTGTGGGGGTGGGTGGAGGGGTGGGTGCTAACTTGAATGGAGGCTCCAGTCCAACAGTGACCCCTGCTGTAAGGTTCCCTCTCTCCTCGCTGCAGCCTCGAGGACGCAGGTGAGTTCGTTTTGTTTTTTTAAAGCACGACGTGCCCGTGCGGAGTCCTGCTGATGGGGGGGAAAAAAAAAAAGCTTTCCCAGCGTCCTTTTCTCCTCCGCAAATCAACCGGTCGATTTTATGAACATAACTGAGTGGCAGAAATGAATCAATGGAAGGTTCCGCCTGCATCTCACAGTCTGATGTGGCGAAGATTGTGAGGTTATTTTCTTTTCGTCGATTGACCTCTAGCCCTAATCGTCCATGCTAATCAATAATAATAAATGTATAATTTGCGTCATTCTAAAAGATGAATTAGCTTACAAATTGATAATTGTATTTGTTTGCTCCATATATCTGAAACACCACCGCCAGAAAAAGTCAGGTGTCCTCCAACTCTCAGGTCTTTTAAAGTATTTACTATATGCTTTTTTAATTAAAACTATGGCAATATTCTATTAAATCTATGTATTATGTATTATATGTTATATATCATCATCATTATAAATATTATTATCATGATACTTATTATCATCATTACTGACATATTGTTGTTGTTTATATAGTTTTATAATTTTACTTACTTTATTGATCCCTGGGGGGAATTGCGTAAGTATTCCGATTCTCATTTCTAACTGCATTTTAACAGAACTATAGTTCGCTTGCTCCATCTTTTTTCTTAGTATATTTCTTGATGGGATTCTTATTTTTCATTCCCTCTAAGTAAATCTTTTCACATCCTCTTCCTGCTTTTGAGGGTTTATGTAAAGCACCTCCATGTGCCTTGTTGTTCGCTGGCGCCGTACAAATAAACCTGCCCTGTATCATTTTTTTTTTTTTGCACAATATTTTTTTTTTTTTTTTAATAAGAAGTGTAAATCTCTCAGGAACAAAAAAATCCCGCCTGGGCATGAGACAATAATAAACCAGTAAAAAAAAAACAACAACAACAAACAACACCTGATAGACGAGACGGCACCTGCGACCTAGATAAATCAACGCTAAATAAGAAAATTAATGAATAGAAAGATGCTCTGCGGAGATTAACTCGTGATTTTCACACCCTCTATTTCGGGGGGAGCGCTTTCGCCGAGCGATGGTGCTCTTTCGTTTCAGGTGGCACCTGAAAGTTTCACCACGCTCCAACCCAAACCGGGAGCCGTGATTGGCTGCTGCCGGGCGTGTATTTTGCTGTGCTGGTTTTGGACTTCCACCATTTAGGTCTGCAGACCTCATTGATCCGGCCCCCCCCCCCCCTTCCAACAAGTGCGGAGGGACAGAACCGTCCCTGGCATTAGCCATTCCGCAGATTTCCCGGTTTAAGAACATCTCTCGCCCAGTTCGTGTGTCCGCCGCTCCTGGAACGCGACGAGTCCCGGAAACCCTGCTGATCCCGGCACGCGTAATCCGAAACTAATCCTCACCTTGACCGTCGGCGTGAGTGACGGATGTAATCTTCAGTTCAAGGTTAGGAGGCCGGCTTCGGAAGGCCGCGCCGGGATGTTGGCGACGTTGCTGCCATGCCACAGGGGTCAGACCCCCCCCATCCCCCCCAGATCCCAGCAACCCCCAGCGGTCTCCTGCTTGTCCGAACCCCACGCGAGCGCGGCGCTGTCGGAGCGGATGCTTTATGCTTCCCCGTTGCTGGGAAGACTAATCACTGGTTCTGTGGCGGCGGTGAAGATTTAGCGGTCCTCTTACCTTCAGCCCAGACCGTCAGTCTGGAAGCTGCCAGGAGAAATATACATCATCCACATATCATATCCTCCTGCTGTTTACCGCTGGCGCACCGAATGAATCAAGGAGACAGAGGGAAATATTCATGAAAAGCAATTAAAATAACTAAGAGATCCATCAAGCATAAACACAGCGGCTGACAAGGTCTTGATGAATATTTATCCCGAGGAATGGCGGGATCAAAGCCGGTTTTTTGTGTCGCTAAGGCGCAAGCGGGCTCCTCAAATGATTCGGGTAGCGGTGTTTGCCCGGTGATGGATTTCGTAAAAGGCTGGCTGAGACCGTCGCCCAGGGCTCGTGGCTGCGGGTGGAGGAAGAGTCTGGGGGCGCGCCGGCAAAGAAAAGCTCCGCAAGGCGCCGATGCGTTGAGGAGCAGAGCCCCGAAGCTGGAGGAGGACTTCGTAGAAGATGCGTAAGGCAGATAAGAAGCAAAATAAAAAGAGCAAACTGTTTTGAAAATACCTCGCCGTGGCTCCGTGTGGTACTGACACTAACCCCGATTTTTTCACAGAAAAAGAAAAGAAATCTTACCTTCTTCTTTTACTCCCCGCGTCCCCCTCCCCTCTCATCAACCACACCTGTTCCAATCCACCACAAACCTAATTTAGCTCCCTAACCACCAACCCTTCATCTCTTTTTAAACAAACTCCCTTCCCAACCTTTAAACCTATTAGTCTTCCTCTCTTTGGTATCCAGAGTTTAGATTCCATTAAATTCAGGGTTTCAAACCTCCTCTTCCCTTTCCTTCCTCCTCCCCCTTCTTATTGTAACCTTCTTTTCGGCTTTAGCCACAAAGGTGGGTAAAAACCACGACAGTCCACCACAGACCTACTTTTGTTTGAAGGATATGAAATTTTCGGAGGTACCAGACTAACCCCGGACTCATCGAGCACAGGAGCTCAGATGAGTCGCAAAAATGAACCGCACCTTTGATTTTTGTTTACAGCGCCTTACTTGACCGACCCACTTAAACGTCAGAATCGTACGTTAAATGGGTTGAGGATTTGGCACCGGCGGGAAATGGAGTGAGACAGATGTCAGGCCTTCGCCAAGTCTATTAAAAGTATCATTAAATTTGCATACGGCCCGGGACGGAGGGTTGTTAAAGCTTAGCGGATCGTTTGAGCATTCGATAAGAGTTGAACTCCGATTCTGCCGTTCAAGGCCCCGGCTCCGTCATCGGCAGTCGGGCGGGGATGAGGCCAGCGCAGCCTTGTCCTGCCGGAGTCTCTTTGAGTGTCGGCCGGATCAGAATTCTGCTCAGGCTCGGGGGGGGGGTGGGGGGGGGGTTAGGGCTTCTAACGAGGGAAAGTTTCTCCGCGCAACGGAGGAAGGCGGCAAAGCCCGGGAACTGTCGGAGGCAAACAATGCGGCCAGGTTTCTCGGGCTGTTTTCTGGGAGAAAAATGGCGGCGGGGATCAGAGGTGAGGCGGCGCCCGGGACGAGGAAGATGGCGGGCAGACAGGTGACGTGAGGACGGAGCCAAGAAGGTTTCTTGCAGGGACCCTCATTACTTCAGTGCCATCACCCCTCTCAAATGGGCTCCTACCGACTGTCTGGATGCTCTTTTATCCGGTCAGACCGGTGTGTGTGTGTGTGTGTGTGTGTGTGTGTGTGTTTGTTTGAGATCATAGCAAAAATGGCAAAAGCTGAGTTTGTGTGGAAAGACGTGTGTGTGTGTGTGTGA
>CAAKHG010043772.1:0-10793 GCA_901007715.1 Dactylopterus volitans
GGGGGGGGGGGGGGGGGGGGGGTGCATTCACAGGCATTTTCCAGTCTTACTGGGACATTGAGCTTAAATGTAGGTTCATGAAACGTGGGAAGATTTCACATGGTGACATATTTGCACTGTTATCCGATGATCAGTGCCGTTAAGTTAAGGTGAAACTTGCTCTCTCAAAACTTGTGTTTTTTTTTTGTTTTTTTTTTGAAGGCAAGTAAAGCTGCCACTCGCGACCAGGCTGCTGTTTTTGCCTGCTTTTGATTCACGAAAAAGCGGAACTGCGCGAGAGAACAGGAAACGGCTCGGTAAACAAAGCCCTCCACCACAAAGTTCCTCATGCGACGGTCGGTTTGACGAGACGTCTCGAGATAAGCGTCAAACCAGTAAGGCATCAAATGAATGCGCTTACATTCCAACATAAAAGGCACCAGTACAAAATCTTCTGAAATCTGTTTTTATATAGGTTTTTTTTCCCTCCATGTATATAATTCAACTTTTGTTTCAGATTTCAGGATTAAATGAAAGATGGGCAACTTTAAATATGGATTTCCTTTTAAATATGCCAGTTTTTTTTTAAAATTTGAAACCGACTGAAAAGCAAAAAGCTCATGTGGGTGGCGCGGATTAATTGGGACAAAATCTGGGCGCCGAATTATGAAATTGACCTCAGCGGCCAAAAAAGTAACACACAAGTAATCTAAAAACCCAGTGGGAGGAGTCGTACTGGATAACGGCGGTATGCAGTTTGAGTCGGTTTTCCAACAGCCTGCCAGAATAGCTGAGTTCTGAACGGAGCTCTCTGAAGTAAAAGCTTTTAATGTACAACAGAGTACATCACAAACCGCGTGTGAAGCCTGATTTACCAGGATTGAATGGTAAAGAGGGAAATATACTAACTATCTTGCATATATAAGAATAAAAGTCATTTGGAGCCAGAGTCTCTGCGGTCGTGAATGGGGGGGGGGGGGTTGGCGGGACAGACCCGGCTGACTCAACCATGCGTGGCCCATGCCGCCATTTTAATTTCACCAGTTCATTATTTCTATGGCTTTGAAGGAGAGAATCCCAGTTAGAGGAGGGAAGCGTTACATCTCGTATATCCGCATTTCTGCATACACTTGCCTCGATGACCATGGTCAAACACGACCGCTCTACATCTCAACCTAATTTTATGGTAACAAATACATCTAGCAAGATGCTTTCTTTTTTTTTTTTTTTTAATTCTTTTTGACAAGTACTTATTTGACATACACTTTGGGCAGATTTTGGCCAAAATGAAATATCAAAGCTGTTTTTAGGTAACTTCTATGTATATTTTAGCTGCCTCCATCAGGTGTTTCTATTACTTTTTGCATCCTGGTCCTGTGAAATGTAACTTTGTTGCGCCGTGTTCACTGGACATGGGTGCAATGACAAGTTAAATCTGGCATCACTGTGACTCTGCATGAATCTGATAATCTCTTTGGACACGTCATATTTGCATTCCAGCGCAGTTCATCTTTTTTAAAAACAGCAGAAACCTGAAGATGAACTGAAACGCGTCTGGCACAGTCTTGAATCAAGGGAGAGGCGGAGAACTGACCTCTGTGAAGTACCTCTCGATGTATTTGTAAAGCTCTTTGAGGGCTGCAGATTCGTTGAATTCGTTCTCATGCTTCTGAAAAGAAAAACAGGCAGTCGCTCATGCACGGGCAGTTTTGTTTTGTTGGTCATGGATTTGAAAGAAGGAAACTGAAAAAGGTACCTTTGACTCCTCTTGCAGGAAGCACTCGAAGTCCGAGTGTGTGACGGGCGGCTGGTCTCTGATGTGCTTGTAGTACGTCTTCACCTCCTGCTTGAACTTGGGGATGTCTTTGGCGTACAGGAGCTTGTTGGTGGGTGCGTGCTGCAACACAGTGACACCCAAGATGGGTCTCGAGATGCAGACGCGGCAAGCGCGGCATTTAGAAAGGTCCCGTTGAGGCTTGTTCAGAACGTGTACAAATACTCCTTTTTTTGGTTTGGGCAGTGGGGGGGCGGGGGGTTAAAGTTATCGCATCAAACCCGTGTAAGTCGCATTTGAAACCGTCTCGCGGTCTGAGTTGTGAGGGCCAACGTCACCACCATGAGGGTTCTGCCTGCCCAGCCAGGTTCCTCAGGATTCTTCGTGGCTTCACGGAAAAGCTCTTATGTCAGACCTGCAGATGCGAGAGTGGCCCCCAAAATTTTTTGATTCCCTCACTGCTGCATTCTGCTGAGTCCTTTCCAATAAACATTAAACTCCCACTCATAAATGACCCTTTTTGGTTACTTTTTTTTTTTTTAACACAGTCACGCCATCCCGTCAGCCTCCTTTCCCTCTCTGCTGAGAACACAACCCTTGAATTTCTCCGCATCACCTTCCAGGTCCCGCCTCCCCCCTCTTCCAGCAGATAAACCTCTCAGAATCTTTTGGACATCCCCAACCACGTCCTCGCCATCCGCGCCAGCTCGTCTTTCGGCTCGGACACGTCAGTTTCGCCGTCTATGACCCCCCCCCGAGGTTCCCTGACTCGCCGGGAAAAACTGCTGACTCGGGGTTTGATTCGCACGCGTCCTCCATCGCGACTCGAGTCCACTGTGAGTCTCGACCCCTTTCATATACATAACTCATAACCTCATCCCTTGTATCTGAAGCTACACTGATTTTTAAACCTTAACATGGTCTTTGTTGTCAAAACTGTAATTAAAAGCGTTATAGATACAATCCCCCCCCCCATGAATAGACATTTAAAAGTGATGCAAAAGTTAATGTGGCTTTATAAAAGTGAGGATACCTTCATAATCTAATCATTTTCTGAGAACTGTCAAAGACAGTTGAGACTTGAAATTCATTTTTTTGGGTTATTTGTATTCATATTTACCTACTGTATTATTTATTTATTATCGGACCTTTTTAAGAACCTATGTACTTTTACTTTCATTGTCAAGCAGGCTCCACTTCAGCATAGGAAAACCGGACTTTGGGAGATGTTGAACTACGGGACGCTCGTCTCGCGCGCTACCTTCCCCAGCTGGAGCTCGCTGAGGGAGAAGGAGTCCATGAAGGCCTGAGCGATGACGGACAAGCAGGCGTCCAAGTGTGGCGTCTTCTCCATGTCGAAGACAAACTGGGGGTTTTTCAGGATGTTGACCCAGAAGCGCAGCGGCAGACTGCATTTTAGAGTCAAGACATGACATGCAGAAAAAAAAAGTGCGGTTTTTAATATTAAGAAATGTACGCTAACACCGCTAACACCTTTTTTTTTCTTTTTTTACATACGTCCCACTTTGTTCTGACATCTGCATCAAAGCTTTTCACCATCCACAGACGAGGCAGAAATACCTGTTGGTCTTCCAGATGTGGAGGACGTCCGGATCTGTGATCTTCATGACGTCCGCCTGAGTGTCCAGGAAGTCGAAGAAGTACTTGACGGCATGCTGGGCTCTGCTTTGCGGCAGCTCCCAGATGGACTTGAACAGGTTCTCCACAAACGAATGCACTGCCACCTTTTTTTTCACGCAGAGACGGAGACCCCATGTGAAACCATCTATGTGCTGTGGCTTGAATGCCAGAACGGCCAACAAGAGAAATTTTGGTTTGACTTTTTCTGCTGCTGGTCTGAGGGGGAGAAAGCGAGACGAGTTCTTCTTGCCTTTGTGGAGAGCAGCTTGGTGAGGTGGACCTCCTTTACTTTTAACTTCTTCCTCTCGAGGTTCTTTCTCTGGTCCTCGTCTATGTCCGGGTCAATCTACAGCAAAGAAGATGCGGGGTCACACTCGTGCGTGCGTGCGTGCGTGCGTGCGTGGACGTCATCGCCACTTCGCGAGCTGCCTCTTACCAAGTGGAAGTATTTTCCGGAGAAATCCTGATCATCTACGAGAAAAAGTGAACAGCAGTTAATGTCGATCTGCGCGTAGCCAATTGACCGACTGTTTTTTGGGCATTCGCTGAAGGACCCTCAGGGGATATTTCAGCCTTCTTGACTGGCGTGTCAGTTAATATTCCACTGGTGACATTAAAGGAACAGTTCAACATCCAACAAATGAGATTTGGTGTGTTATAGGCTTCATGCTTTAAAAATTCAATATGTAGGTCCAAACTGCAGAAATTCCACAGCGTTACAGACGTATAACTCTTCTAAATCTAATTTTTTTTTTCTTTTTTCTGTGGTCTTACCTTTCAGGCTCCGCTGGGGGCAGAGAGGAGGATGAATTTTTCTTGAAAGCACTTTGACTGTAGCTCCATCAGGCACCTGCAGGTAGACACCCACCCACCAATGTGCTAAAAGTGAGCAGACTGTGGAGAACATTCAAAGATCGAACCGAGATTATCAACAGGACGTGAAATAAACAACAAAGCTGACCATCATGTCGAAGGCACATTGAGTGTTTACATATTGTTGACATTTCTACTGACGTTAGCATGCTAGCGATGCCGTCGGTTGGCGATGGCTCGCCACCCTCTGCAGCCCCGAGCTGCCCGTCTCTCTCTCTGTCTCTCTCTCTCTCTCTCACTGCACCACAGATTCCTGTCAAAGCCCTAACACCCCCCTCCCCCCCCCCCACCTCCACCACCCCCACCACCACCTCATGTCTGCTGACCTTCCCAGTGCATTCAAGACAACAACGCCGACTCTTCTGGAGGGAGAAGATGCGGGCGGATGCCTCTAAGGTGCCCTGGATTGTGGACTACCCGACAGAAAGAGCGCTGTGTGTGTGTGTGTGTGTGTGTGTGTGTGTGTGTGTGTGTGTGTGCGCGCGTCTGACAGGGTGGTCAGCAACACTGGGCCGCCGCGATGGGCCTACCTCTCCCACTTCCTCCTCGCCCCCTGCACACCACAGACTTCATCTATTGCACAGAGACCTGCCACCTTTATTCAGAAGTTGCAGTTTCACACAGGAAGCAAACGAGCACCATTTCACCGCCACGCTGATCGAAAAGCCCCCGCGAGACATCCGTAACCCTGCTCCCAGTTTGTTGCCGTCTTATTGACATCGTGGTCAAATGGCGGCGCCCCACGACAGGTGCCGCAGGGGCAAAACGTGACGGCCGTTTTCACGATGCAGGTTCTCACCTTGTAGTGCTTGAGCGTGTTGAGCATTGTCACCTCGCCGATAACCTCCGAGCTCGCATCCACTTCCTGAAGACGAACAAAGGTTCCGTCTTTCTCGTACTCTACGCGGAAAACCAGGAGAGGTTCGGGTCAAATATCGGTTTTTCGGAAAGTCTGGACAGCGGTAACTTTTTTTTTTTTTTTTACGTCAGATGTTTTGACGTATGGGTCAGTTTAAATGCGGAAATGTTGAAGTTGAATGGGGCAAAAGCGCTACAGTTCTCCAGCAGATGTTGCTTTAAGCCGGATCAGTTCAAGGTTAGCTTCATGAAACTCGTCGACGATGGGAGACGTGCACTGAAATGTGCACAGGATTACGACGAGTGACGACTTTTTGGTGTGAATATTTTGCACGTTGCATACAAAAGAGGCGGGTGGCGACAGGGCGCGCGGCGATTCTCACCGACGGTCACGTCCTCGAGGGAGGTGTTATAAGGGAAGCCAAACTTTGCCTTGAAGGTGGACAGGATTTTGTCTTTGACCTGCTCCACCGTGTCACAGTTGAGGGCGCCCACCTCAAGGGGCTCGCTGACCTCGCCGTCGCTGCCCACCGCGAACAGCACCTTCAGCCTCTGCGGACAACGTAAAGGAACACGGACTAAATAAATAAATAAATGAACAGGCATGATGCTTGCGTGAAATAACGACGGGACGTTCAGCTTTTCTCGCCGAGGTCGTGCAGCTCCGTTGTTCAGTCAGTGCGTCAGTGAGTGATTGGTAGTGTATCACATCTCGGAATGGATGCATTTCAAGGGGGTCGTGGGCCAAAATGAGAATGAATGGATATTGTGTCATCTTCAGCTGAGGAAAGGTTCTTTTTAATCTGGTGTGTGTGAGAGCTCTGAGGATGAGGGTGTGTTCGATTTAAAAAAAACAAAAAAAAAACGTGCGTCAAGGTTCAGTCGCATGTTTCATCTGCGGAGAAAAGTCTCACTTCCTCAGTCAGAATCTTGATGAAAAACACGCTGACGCTGAGAGCGGCTGCTTCCTTTTTTTTTTTTTTTTTTTTTTTTGAAGCGGTTTGCGACGGGCACAATGCGACTCGTGTTTTTTTTCCTGTGAGTGAGAGGCCGCAAATGAATGGGACAGAAATGACATTTCATGTGCCTCGCCCTTAATTAAAAGGGCTGCCTGCGCCTCAAGAGGAAATGTGGCCAAATTCTCTCTGGAATAGCTCCGATGTAACATTGAATTATCAATTCTTTTTTTTTTTTTTAAACTTGTGCTTTCCCTTTTTATGAAAATCTAAAATGCCGCAATTGCCGAGCAGGCTACAACGTAACAGCTCCGGTGTACTGGTGCCGGTATCTAAACCCTTTTTTTTTTTACATTTATCGGATATGCAAATGCTAATTAGCATTGGCGCTACACAGGATGTATCCCCGGGGCTAAAGACACCAGCAGGAACTGTAAATATCTTTTTTGAGCTGATAATGACAACACAGGACAGTTTGAGGGGTCATCAAAGTTATTACAGTTCTTCCCTCGGGGGGGAATATGAGTCATTTCATGCTGATTCATCCTCTTTTTTTTTTTTTAAAAATGTCAGCCTGCTTGTGGCGCTTGAGCAAATGGTGCGATAATAATTACGACCGTCTGTATGCAAATACGGTACATTGAAATTCATCTAATAGCGGCCCTGCGCTCAAGTGCAAAATACAAGGGGGGAAATGCAAATGGGTTGTTGTTTTTTTTTTAGCACTTGCGATACGATCGACTGGGCCTGGAAATGGCTGCGGTGGCTGCGATCGCGGCTCTGTTTAGCGGCTCAGCACCGACGGCCGCTGTCGTTCCGGCCGCGAGGCGAAATCAGCCGAGGTGAGAGAACGCTTAGAGAGCGAGGCTTTCTAACTCGTGTCAGGTTTTTTTTTTTTTTTTGGCATGAATAAAGGACAAATAATTCAGTGATATCGACTGTCCAGCAGTGGCAGTTTGGAGTTTTTGAATGAGCTAAGGCCGAGTTTTTGAATGAGCTAAGGCCTCTCCTCCAATGTGCTACTCTTTCCACCCCTCAGCCCTCCTTATGGATCTATTACATCACTTTGCTACGCTACCTGTCACACCGCGTGTGCAATTTTTAGCGCTTTTTATTTGGGAAGGTGATGTCATGGATGGGGAGGTATATTCCCTCCCGGGGGCTGCAACAAGGACTACAACCCATCATGGCAGCCATTAAAGGACTACAAAACCCATAGTCAAGCAGGGCAGTCAGGGCAGCGGCTGCCCGGCTGAAAGGGCTGAGCTGATTGCCCTGCGACAACAGATAAGGGAGCCGTCGGGAGGCATTTTGATTTTGGACACCGGGTTTTTTGTTTTTTTTTTGGTTTGCTTCTTCTTCTGGTTGTCGACTTGTTTTCGAAAGACTGAATATACCAAGTTGAAGGGAGGAAGCAACGCCTCTGTCGTCTTTCCCTGCACCCACACCTCCAAAACTTTAAGGAGTAAAGCTCCCCACCTCCTCAAGACATCACAGGATCTAAATAGTCCAGGCCCTCGCTGTGACAGCCTCCATAAACACAGTGGTGGAGGACGGTCTCATATGAAGACCAGTAAATACATGTGAGTGACGGAATGCCGAATTTAAATTTTCATGCAACACAAAAAAGGCGGGGAAAAAAAAAGCTTACAGATGGTTATCATTAATAACATCATTTTTTTTTTTTTTTTAGTGGAAAAGTGTCAGTTGTTTGAAAGTTATTGATGGTTTCAACGGAGGAATAAATGTCCTTCAAAAGCTAAACATTTTGATAGTTGAGTGGCCTTTATTCTCCTCCTCCTTTTTACGATTTGATTATCCAAGTTGTCAAAAGAGAGAGAATGAAGTGCGACTGCATTCAGCATGTTCAGACGATCTGACCCCACATTAAGAATTTTTGTCTCCATTTTTAATAGTTTGTGATTGCTGCCTAAAAGTAACCGACAACATCTCAGAGTTATTTCAACAAATACTTGAACTCTCTCAATCTACAGATCTAAAACGGATGAAGAATGGAAGAGTGGTTTTTTTTTCCAGATACATGCAAGCAAAGCTGCTTGCGTGTGTGTGTGTGTGTGTGTGTGTGTGTGTACCAATGAGCTGAAGTCCTGAGCCTGCCATAGCAGCCACTCCTCACTGAGTGTGTACAGAGCTTTCTCCGTCACACAGTCCACTGGCCCCCGGCTGATCTCCTGTGTGAGCGCGCTCACCATCAGGAAAAGGTGCTGGCCGACACTTTCCTGCACGAAAATCGGAAAATCGGGGAGGGTCAAACAAACTGAACCTGCGCTCCACTTTCCTGGCGCGTCGACTTGTGTTTTGACTCAGTCACGTTCATGGTGCCCTCGCGAGATGAAGACGTCACGGCGGTTGACCGCAGCGCTGCTACGACCACCAGCGCCGAGGCAGTACTCGCTTCTCGTGTAGACCGACACGCAGAAAAGTACCCGATACTAAAGGCGAGGTAGAGTACAGAACTAGTCCCGTTCGTGGGAGGCTAAGCGGGTTTTGAGGGCCATAAGCGACTGTACAGGTGTTTTGTTAATAATTTTGGTGTTGCGGTTTTGGGTTTTACTGTAACCTGGCAATTTCACGAGTATTATTACAATTGTCTATTTTTGGAAGCGTGTTTCATCTCAAAATGTGCTCCGACCTCCTGTGACCTATTCTTGTGAATAATTTGATGGAAACGGGGTTTTAACAGTTCAGTTCGGTTTTGCTACGTTACACGTTAGAACGGCAGACCCAGGATCCAGCGTGCGTCTCCACTGCAGAAATGGTCTGCACATGGCAGGTGGAGTTCATTCCAGATAGATAATGGCTGGGGAGGGCGTCCAGCGAATGGCCGAGAGACCAGCTAGACAGCCTTCTCGTTTCTAACTGCTCTGTCCAGCTCCCGCTGTGTTTCCTCCATCCCTCCGTATCACGCGCTGTCATTTTTACACAGAGGAACGAAAAGTCTGGAGTCTCCACTTGTGAATGGATGATGTACTTAAACGTAGCGCTTTTCTGTTTGTTCGCACGGCTCGAGACACAAAGGTGGAAACAATCAGCAGCTGCAGGGTGTCTAGCTACACTCTTTAGGTACGGGATCAAAGTACTGCTGTAGGTACCCCAACAGAGGGGTTAGCAAAAACACACATACAGTATTTTTTTTTTTGGGGGGGGGTACTATTTGCAACTTTTGTGAATGGAAACACCCCAAAAAAAAAGCATGCCGTACTGTAGCAAACTGCTTGGTGGAAACAGGGTTTATTTGCACCCTTTCACAGATTTCCTGGGGGTGACGTTCCCCTAAGTAGCATTGTCAGCTTCTTGTAAAGCTAAAATAGACCAAATTTAACCCTCGCTGCCATCTGCCACGCTAGCAACCCTGAGGCTACGCTTAAGAAAATAGTCCTTCACTTTCAAAATTATGTAGACATGCCGATATTTATCATGCTTGTCATCTACTTACTTCCAAAAAAAAAAAAAAATTGAGAGATCGATGATGGCGCCATATAGCATTAGCCCATGTTATTATAAATCACAGCGACGAAAACAAAGTACAATTTCATCACACGCTAGCAAACTCAGGACCAAAACTAAGGACCAACAAAGATAAAAACGGACATAGAAGCAACAGACCCGGAGGAAACCATAGAGGCAGACTGACATCCAGTTGGTCAGCAGCTTCTCCACCATGGACTCGGTTCGCCTCAACAGCAGTTTGGGCTGCACGTTGTGACCCTGCTGCATCAGGGCCTTCAGCAGGACCTCCATCACCTCTGTCAGGTACGACAAGTTGCTGTGAAGCGCTATGGTCAGCAGAGATGCCAGCGCACACCTTGAGCAGGGCAGACGAAGGAGAAGGGTTGGCAAGAGCAGGGTACGAAAGCTGTGCAACAGGAGAACGGGATTAATGGACCGTTTAAAAAAAAAAAAAGAAGACAGAATCCAAAAGGATAACAGTATTTAGCAGAAGAAGTGTGGACAGATTCGAGTGTGCGGCGACGCGTCACCACCACCCCGCTGACTCGTCTGTTGTTGGTCTGCAACCTCCAGCCGCTCCGTCCTGCAGCATCTGCTGGACCACGCTCAGGATTTTCTGTTAGCCTACCATAAGAGCTAAGGCAATTGTCAAAAGCCATCAACCGCCTGTTAAAAGTCCTCACTGACCTCCTTCGTCTTGAACCACTCACCTCAAATCACCTTCTGACTATGAATGATCTGTCAAGGCCTATATCCCCCCAGGTGAATTAATCAGAGGAGACATGTATGTCAAGAAAAGGTGACAACATGTTCGGTATCTGGCGTAACGGTTTTTGGGGGTCGATGGCGAGAAACGAGACCTGTAAGTGGGAGATGTTGTGATGATGATGATGAAGGGGAATCTCGTCTCATCGTCTTCCGCTTATTCCGGTTAGGGGTCGCGGTCGCGCTGGAGCCGATCCCAGCCGCGGGGTACCACCCTGGACGAGGCGCCAGCTCATCGCAGGGCCACGTGAAGGACAGACAACCACTCACACTCGCGCACACACACACACCTAAGGGCAATTTAGAGGAGCCAATTAACCTCAGCATGCTTTTGGAAGGTGGGAGGAAGCCGGAGTACCCGGAGAGAACCCACGCAGACACGGGGAGAGCATGCGAACTCCACATAGAAAGATCCCAGGCCGGGAATCCAACCTGCGACCTTCTTGCTACGAGGCCACAGTGCTAACCACCCGCAC
>CAAKHG010043772.1:10813-25427 GCA_901007715.1 Dactylopterus volitans
GAATGACAAGTGTTAATCACGCCATTCCTGGTGATTTAGCGCACCGCGCGCGCGCGCGCGCTAGTACGCTCATTTGCATGACAACCGATTTGGCCATTAGCGGCCCTTCCATTTCCGTCTCTTGACACTCACGATAATCTCCTCCTTTCCCCCGTCCAGCCGACTCAGCAGCCGAAAACCCGACGCAGCAGATTAAATGTTGACTGAACTCATATCTGACGAAAAAGCTCATGTGTTTGACTCTCTTTTCTATTCCAAACGACAAGCCGCCGCATTTATTCGGGGGCCCGTGGTGAACGCGCCGCCTGCTTCTGACCAATCGCGCGTCTTTGCAGTAAAAGATAACAGCCGCTGATGTCATGAATTATTAAAAACTGGGGACGTGGGCTGCGGTTCTCCATCGCCGAGTTCAGGAAGTGCGCTCACGGCAAGTTTCTGCGCCATATTTAATAGTTAGCCTGTAATAAGGGGCAAAATGACTAATATTAGTTAAGGAAGTGGTGGTTATTCATGCCTAAGGGGGCGTCCAGGGCAGATCTGTTGTTCTTCACAAAGTTTCTTTGCTCTTTAGACCTCTAAATGGATGATGACTCTATTCTTCTACTCACTGCTTCACTTAAAGAGCTTCTGAAGCGTTCAAACTCGTGCTGGAGTCACCATATACTTCTGGAACCTGGGACCCATTCAAGTCCAAATGTCCACATAAGTCCACATAAGTCAGGTCCAGGTTTGGTCCCGGTCTATAAACGCAGGTCCTGGTTCTTTTTATCTTGTTGCATGACACCAGAGAGACCGGTATTTCTCTTGGGAGTTGGTGGAGACCGTTGCAACTGGCAGTGACCATATTTGGATGAAAGGCGGAGTTACAGAGGAGCGAGGGGCGGACCTAACCGAGCGACTCAGCCGACGATGCTCATCTGGTCAAGGTGGAGGAGAACATGCTGTCTTACTTTAAACGCTTTAAAGTGAAGAGCAGGCTCCACCTACTCGCTACAGGTGTGCGTCGGCATGGCAACTACATACTCACAGCTGTGTGCAGGCACAGCTGTAACGGCCGTCTGTCATGAAGGTGGCCACGCCCTCAGCCATCAGGGAGGGAGGGGGGTTGCTTCTTAGGTGCTTCGCGGTGCGGACATGGACGACTCGATTGGCGAATCGATTGACAAACGTCAGAAATCAATTTTAATGTCAATCAAGCCAAATCAAACACCATCAAGGCTCCTGTGTGCTCGATGTTACATATGTGGGCGGAGCCTCCTGCGCGTCCTCCGCGGGCCCTAACAACCAGGACTTTCACGCGCTGCTGCGATACGACGTCCATCTGGAAGATATTTCACTGACGCGGCGATCCGACGCTCTACAACCAGAGCAGAACCCGAGTCATGGAACCACCGAAGAACGCTGGTGGGAGAGCCGGAACATGAGATGATGGACCATCACACAGGGGGGAACAAAGATGCATGGAGACGCATCGATAATCGCTTTATCATCGCAGCCTCTGAATCGTAATTGAACAGCGAGGTGCCCGGAGACTCTCACCTCTAACAGAGACATAATCCAGAATGTGAAAATAATGACGAGAGGAAAATTCTTATGCATATTCAGCCGATTCAGGAACAGCCAGCGAGGTGAATCAGCTCCTCCGCGAGGATTATGCGCTTCACCAAACGGCAGGTTGTTATGTGATTCTCTTCTCTGTCCACCCAGATCCACGTTTAACTCTCTGACACCCACGTTGTGGGCGCAGATGCACCAGCAGGTCTATTCAGAGCGGCCCGGCAGCAGCGGCAGCAGCAGCGGCGCCGCCGCCGCCAACGGATCAGGATTCACGCTCAGAACTCATCTATTATGAGGTGGTTTTCTGCTGAACTCGCGACATTTACGTTCACCAGCCTCGACATTGTGTGTGTGTGTGTGTGTGTGTGTGTGTGTGTGTGCGAGTGAAGGCATCCACAGCCTCCGGGAAACACAGGGCCTTTGTGCCGGAGGGCCATGTTGTGAAATTGCTCCCGTTTCGTTGCTCCGTCAGCGACAGCGAATTGCCGACCAATTGACTGTGAGTGAGAGGGGAGGCCTTCACTCGCCTCTGGTAACGAGAGCCCTACATCTAAAGCAGGGACACACACACGCACACACACACACACACACACACACCCTCTTGTTTTATCCCCCGCCGCCTCCTCCGTCCTTCCCACTGTCTGATCTCATCTGCTTCCTCATCTCCTCGGCTGCGCCGTCATCTTAGCCTTTATTAACCCTCCTCCTGCTTCGCCTGCTCTCTTTATTCTGCCTCCGTTCCTCGGCCGTCTGAGCAGGATCACCCGGCGCGGAAAAATGAAAGAAAAACAGGAGTGTTTTCCTCCGGTCTCTTTGCTAAGAAGAGGGTTCCCCCGCTCTCGTGCCCCTTTCAGACAGACAGGGTTCTGGCTCTGATGTTCTGGAGTCTCAGCACCTCGGTGCTTTCTGGTGAACAAGCCCACGTTCGCGCCAGTTTAAGTGGAACCAAAGTGGGAGGACGTTGCTCCGCCCTACTCCAGAGGAAGTAAACACAACACTGATTGGTCAGATTGGTTGCTAGGCAGCGTAACAAACCAGCAACACATGGGTTCAAGGCGAAATTAATTGTTCCATCCTTTGGCCCATCACGCTGTCCAGTCTTTCTTTCTGTCCCGGTGTTCCTTCTTCAGCTTCTTGAGGTTATTAATTATGGGTTCTGGCGTCGGGGTGAACCAGCCTTCGCCCTCTCCTCCGCAGGTCCAACATCTAATTCGCTCTTCTGCTTCACCTGGAATTCTTTCCAGGTCGCCACCAAACATCTCGTCTCCTCAGCAGACCATTCTTCATGCTCCACACTTCCTTCCCGCCCGTCGTCACAGCCAAGAATGTGATACACCCACTGAGCAACATTCATTCATCTCATCGTCTTCCGCTTGCTCCGGTTCCGGGTGGCGGTCGTGCTGGAGCCGATCCCAGCTGACACAGGGCGAGCGTCGGGGTACCACCCTGGACGGGTCGCCAGCTCAGCGCAGGGCCACATGAAGGACAGACGACCACTCACACTCGCACACACACACCTACGGGCAATTTAGAGGAGCCAATTAACCTCAGCATGCTTTTGGAAGGTGGGAGGAAGCCGGAGTACCCGGAGAGAACCCACGCAGACACGGGGAGAGCATGCCAACTCCACATAGAAAGATCCCAGGCCGGGAATCCAACCTGCGACCTTCTTGCTACGAGGCCACAGTGCTAACCACCCGCACCACCGTGTCGCCACCCACTGATCAATAAAACAATCGAAATGACTTGGATGGTATTATTGTAATTATTGCGGATTTCTTGAGACAAGAAAGAAAGTAAGAGTAGCATCACTGAGTGAAATGTTCCTCAGTGGTGGTGCGCTCTCACACACGGACTCTTCCAGGTTCAATACCCAGGCATATAAAAATAAATGTATATATAATTTCAAGACCTGCCTCTGAAATAAGCCTTTTTCAAGTAGCGTCTCGCATCGTCACTCCTGCAGCTCCGTGTGCGATGTTGCATCATGAAGTTGATAAATGGCGGCGCAGATAAACACCAAACGGACGCCATCAGACAGGTACGCCTGTGGCCTCCATCACGGCTGTGGGGATTATGACATTCCGTCTGAGTAATGGAGCTCTCCTTTTACGACTGCGGGTTTGATTGGCGAGTCACACGACTGTTTTTGGAGTGCCGCCACCGCTGCCGCCGCCGCTGCGCGACGCCTGATTACATCATCTCCAGAAGTGACAGAGCGACTGGAAGGAAACTGGATTCGAAGGGTTCATATGCAACAACACACACATCCTCGTCATTCAGAGGGGAAACATTCTGCGCACGCACACACACGCACGCGCGCACGCACACACACATTGATTAACACGGACTATATAATTTCTGTTAGTGTTGCATAGCGGCAGTTAATCAGGCGGTTCACACGGAATTTGGCATGAGGACGGTGTTAGAGGAAAACAAGGAGCAGAGAAGAAGAAGAAGAAAGAGGGTTTTCAAACAGGGGAGGTGGAGTCTTGAATAAAAGATGAATATCGACCAAAAAGACAAAGCTGAGTGAGGGACCTTGACATCCGGAGAGCAGAGAAGGTTTCCACACTGACCGCTGACTTACCTGAGGAGCGGCAGCGCCTCCTTGCCAGCGCAGCTGTTTTTTTTTTTAATTAGACACTAATCGCCCAGCCGGATTGGTTGGCTGTCTAACAGACACATGAGAAGATCAGTACCGCCGCACCTCTGCGCACACGAACAGCAAAGTGGATTCGTTTGCACCGTTTGGGGCCCCTCCTGCAGGTCCTCCATGATATGATGCCTGCTCCACGCAGTCAAAGACAAAACAGCGCTTATGTTCGTCAGACCGAGCTGCAGGTTTACAGAAAACGTTCACATCTAAAAGTCGCGCTGCTTCTCGCCTCCCATCCAAGGCACCTGGGAGGTTGTGCTACTGTCATGCCTGCCGTTACTAAGCAACGAAATATATCAGTTTCTAGAACTCCTCACCTGCACAGCGGAGAAGGTCAAAGCAAGGACCCATGAATTCCCAACGCGACGACAACAGCTAACCCCTGCAGTCACTTTACTGCACGATTCTGAATCATACGACGTGAGAATCGAGATTTGAATTTGAATTGATTTTTTTCCCCCCACAGCCCTACAACCAACCTACACAACCAACACTATCTAATTCAAACCAGCCAACCAACACCACCAAACAACCAACCAACACCATCTGCTAACCTACCAACCAACCTACACAACCAACACTATCTACCTACAAACCAACCAATGAACCAACCGACCAAAGAACCTACATAACTAACACTATCTACCAACCTACCAATCAACCTACATGACTAACACTATCTACCTATCTGCCAACCAACCAAGCAACACTACCAAACAACCTTCACAACCAACACCATCTACCCACCAACCTACAGGCACAACCAGCACAACTAGCGCACAACCAATCAACACAATCAATCTGACCAACCCAACTTAAAAACCAAACCAACCAGCAGTGACCCAACATCTCCATGCATCCTCCGTGCAGGCATTCCGCCTGGAAGACGAATACGTGCCTGTCCAGAAATCAGCTCACTCTAAAATGACAAGTGTCTTTTAAAAAAGGGTTGATAATGATCTTCTCATCTGACTGGTCAAGACGGCAACGCTCTCAGACTGGGCAGCGCTCCTAAAAGGTTAAAGGAGCAAGCGCAATCGTCCGATCCCCCGCATGCATCGTCTTTTGGTTTCCGGCCAAAGGGGTTGAAGCAACAAGGCTGACAGAGACACCGAAGCCAGAGCAGCTCGACCCGTGATGAGGGAAACATTACCTGAGGAGAGCCTCTAGGGGCTTGTCAGGGTGCACAAGCTTCCCACAATTCACACTGGAAGCAAAACAAGGGAGGGAGAGAGAATGACAAAATGATAAGAACTTAAGCAGTGACTTCAAAAATCAAATTAGGTGAAAGAAGAAAAAAAATGAGAAAAAACTACAATGCAAACAAACACAAAAAAGGGGGCGGGGGGGGGGGGGGGTGTCAGAGAAAATACTTGTCTGAAAATGAGACGAGTGCATTTGAAAACGGGCGGCTTTCACGGTCAAACCCTCTTAACATCGATCTACCCGCTCTTTCCGACACCCCTGTGATCCAGCCGCCATCCCGCCATTATTTATGATTTCCAGTCTAGCATGTCTGTTCTCCTTTACCATCGCGCAGACGCGCGAGCAGAATCCGTTAACGAGCGCGCGAGGAGCGGCGGGAAGAAAGAGAAAGACAAAAAAACTGTCAGGCGGATACCTCGTCGCGTCTTTTAAAAAATCCTCCGCCTCTAAACTCGTTAGCGTGAGACGACGGCGGGCTATTAACGAGACGTCGGGGACAGAAGCGGAACAAGATATTAGCCAGTTAGGATGTAACAAAACAGGGAAAAGGACACCAGCGAGTCATTAATCAAAGCAGGCGCTGCAGAGGCGAATACGGCACATAGCTAATGAGATGAGAGAGGGGGAGACTTCCCTCCGGGGACGGCAAGCAACTTTCTGGATGTGGATTTGAGGAATCTTTTAATTTAAACTTCTCCTCAGTGACTGACGTTTGTAGAGGCGAAGCGCGGTGGTGCGTTGACTTCTATTAAAAAAAAAAAAAAGCTTCAGGCGGGAGAGGAGTTGTCAAGAGGCGAGATGGAATGATCGAGCTAAACGACGGAAGAGACACGAGAAAGTCAGCCCTCTGTTGTCGCCACGCGGAGTCAAGCTCGCTCGCGTTTGATTGGCGGCCGAGTCGGCCGAGTCTCGCGGAGCCGATGTGAGCGAGCCGAGCTTCGCTAACGGGGCCCGCTGACGCGCAAGAACTCTGCCATCGGAGACATTAGCAGGTGTCTGTCTTTAAGACGTCAAATGCGCTCCAGCTAGTTAGCTAGCTAGCGTTCGAACTGTGGCATCACCATCAGCCAACTTTGAGGTTAACAGCTCGCCTCGCAGTAGCTGGCTTTGAAACGTGCCGTCGTCTTTTACCGATGTGGAGGCTTGCACGTGATCTGACTTGGACCACGGTGAGCTAATGTGCAGCAGCATCAGTCAGTCCAACAGTCGTCTTCACGCGCGGCTCCTTTAAGAGCAAGCCACAGGTCCAACGACGTTTTAGCCACGTGACTGTGAAGGCCAACGCAGACTTCAGCTTCCATCTTCTGAGGTCTTCCACTGGTGCATTTCCCGGAATGTTGGTCTGGAAAGGTTCCTTTAATTGTAGTTCCAACGTCATTCCTTGTTCCCGAGTGCGTCCACACGAATGAGACGAGCTGCTCCTTCAAAAGTATGAAGGTTCTGATGGCATAAGAGCAAATTTTGCTTGGTTTTTAGGGGGCTAAAGTCAAACAGATTCGGTTTTGGGGTTCAGAAGCCGTTTCAGCTGTCCACTGTAAAGCTGCTCTTCATTTGCTAAAAAATTTCCAGAAAGCCAGTTACTTGAGAGGTTTGGTAAACAACAACCAATTGGGCAGAACTTCATCTCGGAACCCGGGCAAAGATTCCGATGAAGCAGGGGAGAGCACCCGTGCCTTGGGATCGCGCCGCGGCCGACTTAGCGCCGCGCGCTTCAATTTGTTTCAACACGGAAACTTTATCAGGCAGCGACTCAGCCTGGGTGATGAACGCGGCTCCTGTTGGGCTTCAAACTGTGGCGACACTGTCAGGCGCGCGCGTGTTTTTCGGCAGGAGAAGAGAGGCAGCTGCTGTCTGGCGCACAGCTGCTGTGCGGATCAGCCAAACTCAAATCACTGTGCTTCAGTACAGACGTACACGACCACCACAATCCTCGGCTTCCTATTCAGCCGCCGCCGCCGCCACCGCCGCCGTCCGGGATATCAGACGCAAACATCCTGACAGAGAACACCAAGCGGATTCCACCTTGATTGTTTTGCGGGTGTGAAACGCCGGCAGCGGATTTTGCGGATTTGTTGTCAGGCTGTCCAGGGTGGGCGTCGGCGCAGCGATCACACGAGCAGTCAAAGGAGCTTTAACATCCTTCACGACGCCACTAAAGCGAAGCTGAGATGTTTGTTCTCTCGGCTCCTGCGTGCGTGCAGCTCTCCTCTGGAGCCCTGCAGATGCACGCTGGCCTTTGCTTGATCGTAAACGTCTCTCACGCAATCAGCGCTGGAGATTCTGATTAGGTCCGAATCATAAACGGACTTATATTCCTCTCATAAGAAACTCAATCACTTGATGGTTTCTCGCTCACGCGAAAAACACTTGTACACCTTTCAGGCGGATATGATCCTGGTCCTGGTTCTGGTCCTGGCTCCACTCTGGCGTTTCAGAACCTTGGTGCTTTCTGGTGAACCAGCCTGCATTCACACCAGATTAATCGGAACCAAAGTGGGAGGATGCTACTCCGCCTTACTGAGGCAGAAGTAAACACCGATTGGTTAGACTGGTTGCTAGGCAACGTAACAACGCAGCAACATTTAGCTTTTAGGCAAAATGAATTATTCCAGTGTTTGATAGAGCTAAGTTCGCCAATCTGAACTTTATTTTCAGCGTCTGGTATGATGACGGTATCATGTGTGGAGACCCCGGCGTGGCAGGCGGTGCTGAGTCTTCTTCTGTGGTTGTGGTGCAGAGTCTTCTTCTATGGTTGTGGCAGCGGCGGCTGAACTCAGCACCCCCGTCACCTGGTCTCTGACCCATCACGCTGTCCGGCAGCTCCAAAGATGGACATGTGTCACCACGTCCAGCTCCACCTCTGCCCGAGTCTTTCTTGCTTTTGGTTCCAGCTGAGAAACAACTTTTTTTTTTTCTGGTTTGAACGCATCAGCCGGTTCAAAAATTAGGTTCAGGAACCAGAACCAGCACAGAGCCCCGCAGGCGTGGAAGGGCGGGTCACAGCAAAAATGGAGTCACATCACGTTCGCGTCTCTGATGCCTAAATTAAACAAAACGCAACACTTCCTGCATTGTTTCAACATAAGAGCCTGTCATGATAGGGAGGACTGTACTTTTACTTTGGAGGAAATGGCATGCCAGGATAATTAAATGATACCACAGGCTGACTTTACAGGGATGGTTTTAGGACCTCTAATAATAAGTCGGACTGTCCTCCATCCTCCGGACGTCTCTCAGTGACACATCAACAAAGACGGTTTGACTCGTGTCCCCTCAAAGCAAAACTCCGCCTGCTGCGATAGTTATTCAATTTTTCCCAAAGATTTCCCATAAGTTGTTACATAACATAAATGACATAAATGACTTTTTACAGTGGAGGAGAGTCTGAAGGCTCTGACAGGCTCCGCCCCCTCAACGACAGCTCGCAGTCTGGAGTTACTTCAGCGGCTCCGCCTTCGCTGTCTGACGTCAGGACGCGTTTGAGGTCCATCGTGATCAACATGGCACTGATTTGATTGGTGATGTTTTCATGGAATTTTGTCTGAAGGAGGCTCCAGGATGTTTGGGACATTGTTAATGAGCGAAGAGGTCAGAGGTCAGAGGTCAGATTCCTCCGCTGTCTTTCCGAGCGTTTAACAGTTAAACGGTTCAGCTTTGACTGTTGCTTCTGGGAATAAAGACTTCCTTGTTTGCTTCAGCATTGCTGCCAGACGCGCTTTTTAACGTTAAAAATGAAGGATGCGTTCAAGTGCAGTTCAGGAAATGCCATCACCCCTGAGTCATATATATCTTTGATCAACACATGATTGATCGGGATGAGCGCAGTGACACTGTCTTGCTAGGTAAGAGGTCAGAGGTCGTCCTCTGCTGCCTTTGTTATCTTTACTATTACTTTCTTAGGCATTTTAATTTGAAGAAAATAGCAATTAATCGAGAACCGATTGTTCATTTTTCTAACCACTAGCGGAGAGAGTTTTGAGGCGTGAGCTAAGCGGCGACCCTCCCGCGGCGGCCGCTCCTCGCGGTGACCTTCTGACACTGGAGGCGCCCGTCCGTCCGTCCGTCCCTGCTGCAGCTGGACATGCATGAATGCGTCCACACAGCGCGCGAGCGTCCGGGCCAGAGAGACTTACTGTTCATTCACCACAAAGATGCAGTTGTCCTGCGACGGCGTTCCCGACACCGGGTGCTTGCAGGTCACCTTCCGCTCATTGTGGCTGCAGGGAGACAAGAGAGAGGGAGACAAGAGAGGGGGAGACGTCTGTGTTACAACCTCCCAATCAGCCGGAAAATCAACGATCGGAGTCACTCGCGGGAGCGTCAACCTCAGTATCACACACACACACGTGCGCACACGCACACGCACACGCACACACACACACACACACACACACACACCTGACGCTAAACTTCAGCATGGCGTCCGGTTCGCTGTTAAGAGGCTCCGGTGCAGCAGGTGTCTGCTGCTGACGTCAGCCAGCCAGGAGAAGAAGGAAGCGAGGGAAAATGTGGGAGCGAGTCTCTCGTCGCGCTCCGGCGGCAGCAGAGAGAGTGAGTGGCGGCGGCGGCGGAGGCGAGGACAGACTCCCCCTCTCTCTCTCTCTCTGACTCACTTCCTGTATACATCTTTCTTTGCACTCTTTTCAGTTCCTTCATCGTGACGTCGTCTTCCTTCTCTTTACTTTCTCCCTCCCAGCGCCACACCGATCAGGCAGTTATTGGCCGTTAGCGGATTATCACCCACCAAATTCTGCTTTTGGTGGATTCTTTCGTTGCTGCCAGTTAATTAACACAAATAGACTGCAACTGTGTGGTAAAAACTGTCAATCATGATCGATTTTACTGATTGAGTCAAGGAAAAAACTGAATTTGAATGACTTTAAACCATCAACATATTCGCAAATTTAAAGTGTTTGACAAATATTGCGAGCAGACCTCAAACTTCATTTGCCAAACATCATCATGACGGCATTTTATTTTTCAGACCCGTCGCCTTCGCTACTTTGACGCGTCGCGTTTGTGTCACAGTGGAGAACTTTGGAAATGCTGAGTCATCCGCTGACTCGTGTTTCGTCCGCTGGCTCATCATATCATGCGACCTTCTCAATAAACCGGCAACCAGCTCAACTTAACCATCATTTGCTGATGGAGGCGGAGCTAAGAGCCACGCGTCAAACTCCGCCTCCATCTGGTTGATCTCTTCTTCGTCTGCTCTTCCTGTCAAGGGATCAATCAGACTCGGCTCAGACAAAAACCACCAATGGTGACTTCACATTAATTCCCAGACTGTAATGACATGATTTGATTGGTCGAAAAAACTGAAATCTTCTCTTCCTGTGACTTTTTGTGCATATGAGAATGAATGAACGGCAGTTGTCATAGCAACCAAGGTGACAGCACAAACCCTCCTCAACCGAATGGCGGGTCAAGGGCCTAATAAGTTTGAACAGAGAGCGACATCCGTTAAGATTCGAAAGCCAATCAGATCGTCTGGTTTAGGTTTAAAAAAGCTCTGCAGCCATGGCGACCTGCAGAACACGGAGGCCACGCCCCTGAGTGATTTGTGTGATGATGCAGATTAGCTACGTAGCCGACTGTCGCAGACGTGAGGGGGTCTCACTCCTCCGGATTTCAGCTCCTCTGTGACACAGCGGCGTGTCATCGCCAAGCCGGCCTCTCATTGGCTGAAACAAATGCTCTTAACCTTCCCTCCTGACCTGTGAAGATGAGTCACTCGACTCCGAATTCTCACACACGAACATGAAGGGACGGCAGAAGTTTCAGTCTGAGGACGAGCGGCAAGATGAAAGGCTGCGATGTGACTGAAGCCGAATTATCGTCATCATCATCAGAACTATCATGATTGTTATCATTATTAAAACCATGTGTATTCTAATGATTAATTAATCATCATTATAATATTACTATTATCATATGAGATGACTATCATTGCTATTATCACCATCATTATTACCGTTTGTGTTATCATTATTATTATTATCATCCTCATTATTACTACTAATACTACTATTATCATAAACGTTATTGTCATTATTATAATTAGGGTTGGAGTGTACCATCATTATCATCATTAATACTATGACGATGATTATGATTATTATCAGTAAGACCAGCAGCAGCAGCAGCAGTGTTACGGCCCATCATAAACACGTCTATGGTGACTCGGCATCCAGCTGAAGTCTGCAGGTCAGAAGCTGTACGGAAGCTGTGGGGGACAATCTGAGCGGCCACGCGGCAGCACACCTGCGACTGAGCATCAGGCCAGGAGGGAGTGTAAACACACACACACACACACACACAAACGCACCAATTTCACCTCAGAACAACAAAATTAAAGGAGGGGAGGCGTCACACTGTTTAGACGGCGTCACTTCTTTTTTGGAGAGTAAAAAGAATAAAACACAAGCAAACTGGTCGCAGCAGGAAAACGTCAGCGGCGGCCCGGCGCCACCTTAACCGAAGACCCAAAGACGAACGGCGAACAGACGAATCCGAAGCTGCTTCCCGCCAGAAGCATCATTACATGTGGAGCATCACAGCGACTGAGGGAGTCGCCGCGTCTCCACAGTTTGATGATGGCAGCCTCACCCCTGCTAAAGCAACCATCATATACGAAGCTAACTGCTAGCGCCGCCAACTCCATAAACAGCCGCGGTCTGCAGGACCTGGACCTCACCTCCGATACCTGGCAGCTCTGGAGGCGGAGCTGAGCGGCCGGCCGCACTGTGCTTGTGTATTTCTCTGATGGAGGACGTCTGAGATGAACGATGATGTTTGAGATCAATGAGCAACGCCGGTTTCGCAGCTTTCCACACTTAGGAGTTGCTTAAACAGGGGGCGGGCACCTCTGGATCAGCCTGTGATTGGTTCTCCTCCTACCTGCCAAACAGGACACATTCAGCCAGAGTTGCTCATTGCACCTCCTCAGCTGAGTCTTTGCTCTGTGGAGTGCCCCAAGGATCTGTCCTCGGCCCGATTCAGTTTGGGCATATAAAGAAATAATTACAAAGATATGTCATGTAATCATGATACGGAATTGGTGGAACTGTGAGGTCCACCAATCAGGGGCTGTTCTCAGTCCCTCTGCTCAGACTGAAGCTCCCATGCGGTTATTATCAACACTGAAACATCATTCTGGAGAAGGAAACCTTCAAGGACGCGAGGTTTTATCTTGGCGGTCTGGACTCTCATTACCATCTGACAACCGGTTAATTCAATAAGTTACTTTTGAAGGAGGTAACTAGGTAACTGCAGCCAGTAACTGATTTACAGGACCCCACTCAACACTGTCAGAGTCCAAGCCCAACTGGCAAAGCGAGTGGTGATTCGCTAAAGAGCTCGGTGACGCTGCCTCCTTCATCTGGAAATGGACGTGATGAATGTCTGCTGGACCAGATGAGAGAGGAGAGCGACAGGCGCCCAGAGGCCCCTCCCACTTATTGGCTGCTTTTAAAAGGCGCTGGCCGTGGAGTTGTTGAAAACGAAGGCGTGAGACAGACAGCGAAGTGGGAGGTGAGAAATAAACTGTAAATGAGGGAGGCCAAAGCAGAGAGACCGGCGCAGCAGCGAGACCAACGCAGCAGCGAGACCAACGCAGCGAGCCGCGCCGCAGCTGCTTCCTCGGGTGGCGCCCAATCGGACGGAAGGATGCAGTCGAGCACAGCGACAGCGAGGCCGGCTGAGTGCACGGTCGCGTTAACCCTTAGATGCACAAGTAATTGGAGCCTGCAGGCTTCCATAAGTGGGTCAAAAATGACCCGTATTTGAATTAGTGCCTTTCTGTGCCATTTGGGTCATTTCTGATGGGAATTCTCATTCGTGTTGTGTTTTGCATTGAGCAAATTTCGTGTTCCGAGTTGTTTTTAATTTTTCACAACATGAAGCGCATGTTCAAACATTTTGGACAATGAGAGCTGAAAACAAAGAAAATTGATTGCAGAGGGTACACAATAGAAAACTGTGTGTATGAAACTGTCGAGTCAATTCATCTTTCTTAAGCTTTAAAAGGTCAATTAAAATTCAAAATGGCATCACATGAAAAACATGTTTTTTTTGGGGAAAACCTGGAATACGAAATGATGACAACATTTTCAGTGATGAAGAAATTGCAAGAAAACAACCTCACCGGGCCATTTTTGACCCACTTATGCATCTGAGGGTTAAACCCGCTTTTACATTTGTGGATTTGGTGCATCGGAGGTGCTCCCGTTCACGACAGTCGGACAAGTCAGTGAACGCATCGTCAGCGGTGAAATCACAGACGGGTCCCTCGAATGTGAATTCATAACCTCAATATCACCCTGAGAACTGTGATGTAACTGTGCTGCTTCAAGGTAAGAGTGTTCAAAATAACGGGGCGGAAGCAGCGACCGGTCGGCCCGCCGCCTCCGGCACGCCGCCTCCGGCACGCCGCACCGCCTCCGGCACGCCGCACCGCCTCCGGCACGCCGCACCGCCGCACCGCCTCCGGCACGCCGCACCGCCTCCGGCACGCCGCACCGCCTCCGGCACGCCGCACCGCCGCACCGCCTCCGGCACGCCGCACCGCCTCCGGCACGCCGCACCGCCTCCGGCACGCCGCACCGCCTCCGGCACGCGGCACGCCGCACCGCCTCCGGCACGCCATCAGTTAAAAGACACACCTTCGAGTGGGTAGAACGGTCGTCATGGTAACAGAAATCCCTGCCATGCGAAGACGAACCGAGCCGAAGCTGCATGCGAGTAACGTGACTCAGCACCAGGTATGCAAGGCCACACACGCGCACGCACGAGCGCACCCACGCACACACACACACACACATTTTGCCAGCCGTTCCATCCATGTGAAATGTCATCTAATGTTTAATGTCATTAGTCCTCAGCATGGACGAGGACACTTTGCTTCAAATGCCACGTGGAAAAGCCACCCTGTGGTCAGCTGACTATGTGTGTGTGTGCGTGTGTGTGTGTGTGTGCGTGTGTTCACAGCCTGGCCAGCAGTCTTCCCTGCAGAGTGGCTGCCATTCATCGACTCACCCTCCGGGACACAAACCTCTCAGAAAGGCCACCAGCATGTCAACACGCACACACACACACACACACACACACACACACACACACACACACACACACACACACACACACACACACACACACACACACACACACACACACACACACACACAAATACAA
>CAAKHG010043773.1:0-19770 GCA_901007715.1 Dactylopterus volitans
ATAAACCACTGAATTAAAATTCAGTTGTACCAGGTAAATAAAAGAAACACAATATCAGCGGGCCCGCACTCACCAAACACACACACACACACACACACACACACACACACACACACACACATTGAAACATATGCCACCCTTGCAGTTTTCCCCCATCAAATTCCATTATAAGAAATGGATCTGGCAAATCAGAGCCACAATGCCGGTGGCTTCTGCTGCAGAGGCAGAAAAAAAAAAAAAAAAAGGGAAAGGTGGGCGTGATTTTAGGTTGCTGGCAGGATTTCAGCAGCCCTGGATACATGTTGAATCGACACAAGGAGGGATGAATTCTTTTTTTGTTTTTTTGTTTTTTTGTTTTTTTTTTCAGATTCTTCGCCGAATGAATTGCATTCTAATAACCCGCCTAACGAAGCGGGCACATGTCTGACGCGGCAGTGGCCGGGATCCATTATTGACGGCTCATAATCTCTGTCAGTATGTCTGTCATGTCTGACATTTCCCTCTGGTTAGGTGGTGGCTTAGGGTTGTTGTAGTACAGCTGGAAAAAAATCAGTTCCTGTCGGCGGGAGTCCTCATTCAATCTCATCCCCCGGTAGAGGCTCGTCTCTCCGCAGCCTCCCCACACCGCAGCTGGTGGAAAAACCGAGCCGCATGTAGTCTTTTAATGATTAAGCCATGCCACTCATCCCCACTGGAGAACAATTCCACCTCAATTAAAAATTATTTTACAGTTTAAAGAGGGGAAGAAGAAAAAAAAAAAACACCTGTCATAATAAATTTCTTGCTCTCAAATTGTACTACAAGCGTTAATTAACAGAGGAGGACTCGGGATACTTAAAGCTAAAGATCCAGAAGGGAACATTCTTATTTTTTCTCTCTTTTTTTTTTTTGCGTGCACATGGTAAGAATGCTTCTGCTCCTGGCAACCGCACCAGAGAATGACATCTGGCATCACTAAATGGCACAGCGCTGTCGTAATTTTTTTTTTTTTTTTTTTTTTGTAATTGTATCACTGCATATTCTGCATGAGTTTGGCATACTGCGCGTTATTGATTTGTGCGCGGGGTCACCCTCTTCGTGGGCAGAGGATAATGAGGAGTGATAGCCGCGTATCAACACTGCCGGGCGGGAGTGGGAGGCACATGAGGCACCGTATGTGTATAAATGTCTTGGTCTATTTTTATCCTGGGCACACTCAGGCGTAGTCCTCGACACTTTGGCTGAACTAATCTAATCTAATCTGGGATAACAGAATAACAAGTTTCTCGTTAGACGTTTGATTTGGGAGATAATGCACTCAAGGACAGTATAAGTTGTCCCCACACTCCTCAACCACGCTATTTACCGGGGTTTTTAAAAATGCTTTTCGGTGCGATGACAAATGGGAAGGTAATGAAAGGCAGACGGCATCGAAACCGAAAATATTAATCATGAATCAACAGCTAAACACGTTGCTCCAAGGCAATAAGCGGACGATGGATTATTTTTAGCGAAAAGCCGTGATAGTTAAAAACGCACCGCCGCGGTTCCATCACCGCGCAACATTTATCAATGACCATCACTGATGCATTGTTGCGACGCAGCAAAATCCCCCCCCCCCACCCGTTCATTTGCAAGTGAATGAGAGCGCGATGCTTTCAGAGATTTGTGTCCTGAAACAAACGCGTTCCCATGACATCAATAGGCTGTGATATTTATTTTACAACTTTAACGACTCGGGCTTTGTATGTTGAATAATTCCGAGCGGCGGCTTCAAATCAGCGGAGGCGCTCGCGAGAAAGGCACCAGGTCCCACGGTCGCATGGGAAAGAGATGCCAGGATTTTTCTTTTTTTCTTCTTTTTTTTTTTGGGCTTCTGTCTGGAAAAATCTGGGACAATCCGGGGTTAGGAGGGGGCTGACAAAAAGCTTGTAATTTTCCACAGATAGGCAGTATCGACAATTAACTGAAGCGGCTGTTTCATCTCGCGCTCTTGTCTCCTCTTCTTTCTCCATATTGTATAAATAGAACTGTGACTGATGATTATTTCGGTGTTTGATGCGCTGGGTATCCTGTCAAAAGTCGTACGTATATATCGGCCACAGTAGTCACGATCACAATAGCTCTGTGAGTTTGCAATACGCTAAGAAGCCCTATAAGAAATATTACCTTTTTCTTAACCTGCCAATTTTACCTGCAAAGGGTAACTATCATAAAAAATTTAAAAAAAAACTGTCATAAATGTTGCATGCAGCTTTGTGATTTGCATGATAAAAGAATGGATGACTTAAGGGGTACCATGACGTCCGCCGTCTGATTCTAGCACATCCTGGTTGTCTGGTTACTGAGTCTGTCCCCTCTGTTGTGGTTCTTGTCGTTGCAGAGAACACAAACAGCAGATGAACTATGAATGCTGAACAAAATGATCTCCTCCCTCCAGCGCCAGACAATGAGAGGTCGTAGGCTGAAGGGGGCGCTGTCCAACCCCCTCTTTGTGCTGCTCCTGGCCCTCCAGATCTTGGTGGTGGCCGGGCTGGTCCGCGCGCAGACCTGCCCCTCCGTCTGCTCATGCAGCAACCAGTTCAGCAAAGTCATATGCACCCGCCGCAGCCTGCGGGACGTCCCGGATGGCATCTCCACCAACACCCGCTACCTGAACCTACAGGACAATCTCATCCAGGTCATCAAGGTGGACAGTTTCAAACACCTGCGCCACCTGGAGATCCTGCAGCTGAGCAAGAACCACATCCGCAGCATTGAGATCGGCGCCTTCAATGGGCTGGCCAGCCTCAACACCCTGGAGCTCTTTGATAATCGGCTCACGACAATCCCAAATGGAGCATTTGAGTACTTGTCCAAGTTGAAGGAATTGTGGCTCCGGAACAACCCCATTGAAAGTATACCTTCCTATGCCTTCAACCGCGTCCCCTCGCTCCGAAGGCTGGATCTAGGCGAGCTTAAGCGTCTCTCCTACATTTCTGATGGCGCCTTCAAGGACCTGAGCAATCTGCGTTATCTCAACCTCGGAATGTGCAATCTCAAGGAGATCCCCAACATCTTGCCTTTGGTGAGACTTGAAGAGCTGGAGATGTCGGGAAACCCTCTGTCTGTTATCAAGCCCAGCTCATTTACGGGATTAGCCAACCTCCAGAAGCTGTGGATGATGCATTCACAGATCCAGTCTATCGAGAGGAATTCCTTTGACGACCTGCAGTCGCTGGTTGAGCTCAACCTGGCCCACAACAACCTTACGTTCCTGCCACATGACCTCTTCACGCCGCTCCATCGCTTGGAGCGGGTCCACCTCCATCACAACCCCTGGAACTGCAACTGCGATATCTTGTGGCTCAGCTGGTGGCTGAAGGAGACGGTACCTGCCAATACAAGCTGCTGCGCCCGCTGCCACACGCCTGCAGTCTTTAAAGGTCGCTACATCGGGGAATTGGACCACAGCTATTTCCAGTGCGATGTTCCTGTCATCGTGGAGCCGCCCAGTGACTTAAATGTAACGGAGGGCATGGGCGCCGAGCTTAAATGCCGCACAAGCTCCCTGACATCCATCAGCTGGCTGACACCCAATGGCTCACTGGTGACACACGGGGCTTACAAGGTGCGCCTGTCTGTACTCAACGACGGGACGCTGAACTTTACCAGTGTCATAATGCAGGACACCGGGACCTACACTTGTATGGTCAGCAACACAGCAGGCAACATTTCCGCCTCCGCTGTGCTCAACGTCACTTCTGTGGAAAACAGCGGGGTGACCTATTTCACCACAGTCACTGTGGAAACCATTGAGAGCCCAGGGGATGATAGCCAAACGCAGCTTCCCCCGTTTGGCTGGGTGTCATCCTCAACAACAAAAGGTACTCCTGTGTCAACAAGGACCACAGAGCGGACTTACACCATTCCAGTTCTTGATCTGGATGGAGAGGGAGCCCTCAATGGCCTGGACGAGGTGATGAAAACCACCAAGATCATCATCGGCTGCTTCGTGGCCATCACGCTCATGGCCGCCGTTCTGCTGGTCATTTTCTACAAGATGAGGAAGCAGCATAACCAGCAGGATCCCGATGGCCCCGCCTCCTCCATGGAGGTCATCACCGTTGAAGAAGAGCTCGCGGGTGTCGCCGCCATGGAGCGACACCTATCGCTGCCGCCTCTGGAGCACTACAACCACTACAACACCTACAAGAGCACTTACCATCACCCTCCCATGCTCAGTGCCATACACAGCTCAGCCACACAGGAACCTTTACTGATTCAAGCCTGCTCAAAAGACAATGTACAAGAGACCCAGATCTGAGCTTGCGTTTGACAAAACACCCAATATCAGCAGTTTCATATTTGGAATACAATGGACCAAGACGCGAAGACAAAAGAAATCAAAATGACATTGACGTGACTGGGTTGATGTCGATAACAGTGATGAATAAGCATTTGGCAAAAAGGGACCACACAAATGATACTTTGAACAAGTGTCTTTACAAAACAAAGATTATTTATTAAAAAAAAAGTATGTCTAGTGGCTAAATGAAGAAAAACAAATTTGTGATAGCTTTTTAGCTCTTTTTATTTCTCTCTCTCTCTCTCTCTCTCTCTCTCTTCCTCTCACTCTCTCTGTATGTGTGTAATAAAGCACGAGGAAAAGAATGGTTCCCAAACGGTGAATATGAAGGCTGCCGGCCGCCTTTGAAATTGGCCCACACTGAAATGAACGCATTGTCAGTGATTCAATTAATGTGTTTTTTTTTGTTGGTTTTTTTTTTTTTGTTTGTATGTATTTCTACGCTTTCATTCGCTAGCTGCTTAAGCATACCGCGTCCAAATTAGGGGTTTTATTTCTCACAGCCTTCGTACTCCAGCTGCCAGACGACGCAAAATTAGATGTTTTAATGGCAAAGCCGGAGTTGATATCACAGCGAAAACTGGCTTTTTTTTTTCCCGAGGAGCCAAGCAGGCAGATGAGTAAATGTGCATTCCCCCTGTGGCTCCTAAAAAAAAAAAAAAAAAAAAGACAATCCACATCTTTCAGTAAGATAAAGTCGACGCCCCCCTGCTTGCTGCCTTATACCTCCATCTTTACTACTTCTTTTCTCTCACTCCTACTCGCCATCTATTTCTGCGGTGTGCATCATCCTAATTTCCCCGTTGCTCTCCCCGGGTTGCTCATTTCCCCGCCGCGGCTGTCTCCGTCGCTTGTTTGAGACACGTTCCTCACCCCCTCGCCATGTCTCATTTGTCCTGCTTTATCCGCCGGCGTGTGCCGCGCGACGGCGGAACATCGCCGCGCGAAAATGAAGGGGACCATAAGGCTGCAATCGGCAGCCTCCCTGTTAACCCAGTGATGATCTACCTCCAGTCGGTGTCGCGTTACCTCGCCATCACCCCAGGGTCACAAAGGCTCGTGTGCTGATCGTCCATCTGTTAGCACAGATAAAGAGGCAAATGAGACCGCTATGTAATGTAGTGTGACCCTGTCAGACGAACACAGACAGGGCTAGCATACTCATTCAAGCAGCTAGGAACCTGCGAGAAAATAAGGAGAGATGGGTTATAGCTCATTAATCTGTATCAGCGGTTTTGCTTTTTTTTTTCCTCCCGCTGAACACTAACAGAGGGAAGCTACCAAAACAGCACGAGACTTTTCCACTCTCGCTGCCGAAAATCTAACAAAGGGGCGGAGGCCTTTGATATTGAAGCGACCCCTGCTCAGTCTCGTCTCTGTCAGAGGGAAAACACACACACACACTTTGATGTTGCATCATTTATGGGCCGTCTGAACATTGTCTCCTGTTTATGCCTTTTTCTTTTCTTTTTTCTCATTTTGATTTTCCAAAAATGAAATGTGAGTGGGTCGGTGGAGACGGGGAGAGTGAAGTGGGGCAGGGGGGTTGGGTGGGAGGGCAACGGTCACAAGGGGTCTTCAAACAGAGATATTGCAGATATGACGGGAGAGGAGTGAAAAATAGATAAGGAATAAGGAGGCAAAACTAGCCATCAGAGTGTCGCCATGGAAACAGTGACCTTGTGCAGAAAGTAAGGAGAGAGGATATGCCTTTCAATTTGGTCTCCGTGCAACAAGCATATATGATTTCCAAATTATTTTTTTTTCTTCTTCTACTCCTTCTTCTTCTTTTTCTTCTTCTTCAGAAGCGCAACACTGCATGATGTGAAAAATTGGACATTTTAACTGTCCAGAAGTTCCACTCGCCTTATTGATTCCCATCTCTGTGAAAGCGGCTACTGCTGCCTGCAGCACGAGTATAATTTAACAGTCACTCGGAAAAAAAAGTAAAGAAAAAAAAAAAATCATATGCTTCTGGTCAGCCGGGCCCTGAAATTTAATCATCCGTTTTTTGTTTTTTTTTGGGGGGGCTTTTTTTGTTCTATCCCCAATAACGACGGCATGCAGAAACCTATTCTTCCACATAAGTTATGAGCGGCAAGAACGGTACCATGAGGTGGGTGAGTGAACCATTCTTTCCCTTTCCACTGTTTTTCTTTTTCAGTGCTCAGTTCCTTTTCACTGCTTTCGGTGGCTTAATGATTCAATGTTAATGCTGGCTTCAGAGAAAAAAAGGTGTATACATATATATATATAATAGTATATATATATATATACATATATATATATATAGTAGAGTTGAGCTGTTGAGAACGGCAGGAATATACTGTATGTGGCTTGGCTTTATATGGGATATTTGAAAAAGACTGACGTGTATGATGTTGGAGTTGAAATACCAGCAGAGTGAGCTTGATTTTTGTGCGAAGCCCTAAGCCGAGGTGATAAACTACTTGTGTGTTATTCTGCCAACTGTCTGTGTACGGGGAGGGTTACTGTATATGGGATATTCTCTCTCATTTTTGGAGAGAAGAATCACCAAATGGTTCGATTTCTACAAACGACGACGACAACAACGACAAAAAAAAAAAATATTTTCAAAAACATTACGCAAAAAAAAAAAATCTTCAAATCATAATTTTACATGTGCTTCAATTGTTAAAAAAATGGCAAAAAAAAGAAGAAAAACAAACCTTAAAGAAAAAAAAAAACCAACAACAAGAGACTGTGCTTGTAAGGAGTCCAACTAATTTCTCTGAGGATGATGTTCAATTATTGATACCTGAGATTGTAGTTCATACTGTACATGAATACAAATAAAAAAAATTGCAATTCTTTTTTTTCCCAACAGATTTCACAGAATTTCTTATTCAAAAAAAAAAAAACATACGGTATTGTCACTATTTCGCCATCCTTGTCCCATTTGCACATGAACACGTGTATGGAAATACTCAAACAAAAAGGATTACTAAGCAGCTCACAAAACGCTGAGCGGGGAGGAATGCACTCTGAAGGAATGCACACTAGCTTATTTTATGAGTTCAGAGGAGGGGAGTGGATTTCTCTGAAAGGAAGAGGAAGTGATCTCTCTCTGTGATACGCAAAAGTCTTTCATCTAATTTCAATCACCCAATCTATCTGGCAGAAATGTTTGATTTGAGTGGGCAAATCTTAGGATGTCACAGCCAATCGCACAATAAGCTATTCTTGCTCTCGTCGCTGGCTCAACGTGATGAACAGAAAATCTTTTCCGCGAACCTTGGAGGGGAGAAATACAAATAACCTGCTCGGCGCTATGTGGGATTTTCAGATAGAGCCGAAATGCAGCGTGAATGCCCGAAAACAATCGGGGATCATGCGCGCTCGCCTCCGGCGAGGCTCGCCTTTCATCGCCGCATCCGCGCAACCCCAAATAGCGCAACGTGGCGCAGTCGCGGCTGACTCTGGAAGCGCTCCAGTTCATCCGCACGGCGCTCGGCAGCCGCCAGGCGAAGCGCGGCGTGTGATGCGACGCGGGCTTTATCCGCGCACGAGGCGCACGCTCAACGAGAATATGTCACTTTTATGAGTTAAAGCCAAAACTCTTGAAATTTTTTTTTGTCGCGTGTGCACGGAAAGGCCCTTATTTCTTAATTTTTTGCTTAAAAAAAAAAAAACCCAGTGTGTATCGGCTAGCCCTTCACCTTTGCTTAGATGAGTACCTCTGTGTAGATGCTGATTAAACAGCGTGATCATTGAGATTGCACAGGCATTAAAAAGCCGCTGTGAAACGTGCAGTTCTGCCATGCCCCAGACACCACTGCGAGGGATCGGGATCGGCTGCTCGGGAGTGTGGGAACTGGCCGCCGGCCCCGGGAACGTCCACCACAGCTGCGACCCCATGTTCCAATCGCCACCGTAAGCCGCCTCCAACATCGCGTCCCGGAATTAGGCGGTGCATGCATGCGTGCATGCATGCGTGCATGCACGCGGCGTCCCAACCTCAGAGTGGTCGTCAGCCATCACCGGGGTCGTGACCTGACCGCGGAACGTCGCTGCAAGTGACTCGACCGGGGCAACAGCTCAGCGCCGATGGGCTGTTTGAAGAAGGTTCCCCCTCACAGATGAATCCTGGTTTACACTGTGCCGGGCAGATGGCAGATGGCAGACGGCGGGGCGTGGCGTGGCGTCAGACGGGCGAGTGGTTGTGCTGATGTTGTCGATAGAGCGGCCCGCCCGCATGGAGTCATGTAATGATCAGGCTTAAGCTATGGACAGGCGCTGCATTTTATTGATGCCGTTTAAATGCATAGAGATACCGGGACGAGATCTTCGGGCCAATTGTCAGGCCATTTATCTGCCGCTGTCGCCTCGTGTCACAGCGTGATAACGCGCCGCCCCGTATGGCGGGAATCCATATGCAATTCCAAAGCTGTGTAGGGTGCAGCCATGCAAGCGGCTCCTGCGCGGCTGCACCCTCGCCAGACACGCTGGGGATGCTCTGGACCGCCATTGAGGAGGACTGGACCGATATTCCGCAGGCTACGATCGATAATCTGATCAAGTCTGTGAAAAGATATGTCGCGCTGTCCGAGGCACAGGGTGGTAAAACCAGATACTGGCTGATTTTTTTTCTGACTCCGTCCCCTTGCTGAAGATAAAGGGACATTTTCGAGAGGCCCTGTTATTGTGACCAGTCCAAGTCTTTTGATTATCTGGGCAAAATTTGAGAGGGAAGATGCTCGTGTTTGCATAGAGGAGATCTTACATCTTGTACTTCAAGGCATGGAGAAATAAGCCTTGCATCTATATTTTTGCGACGTGACACACACACACAACCAATTAATAATATTGCTGTACCATTCCCTCCGCGTCAAAGATTTACCAGGCCTCTAATTAGGCAGAGAAGGAGTGTCCAAGAGGGTTAACAGGAAGAGGCATCAATCATTCGCCCCAACGCTGTGTGATTGTAGCATGTGAGCTGGTAAAATAACAGGATAAATATCCGCCTAACCTTTCAGCGCTGCAACAGTAAGGAGGAAAACAACTCCCCACTCCAGCGAGAACGCCGAGTCTTTTTATGCGCAAACCTCTCGTGATGATGAAACATTAATTTGAGCTACATTAGCAGAATGAGTCTGATGAAGTCTTGTGCCCTTGTTGCTGCTCGCAACACTTTGGAGACAACACACTGGAACAGGACGCAGGGAAAGCAATAAAAGTTGTTGTCATGCCTCATCCAGCCGGCTGACTTTGTCATAGCGGGAGCAGGAGAAGTTCATCCTTCATCATAAAGAACAAACAGAGGAACGGACAGCAGCCGATTTAAGTGAACATCTTATGAAAGGCTCTTTCTGTGAGCAAATAGCCAAACTTTATAATTGATTCTCACAGTTACACTTGAAGTTAAGATCAGCGGTGTCTGCATACCGACAACTGAAAACCTTGACAAATCACGCGATGCAATAAATAATCCACAACACACATCCTTAGTTATGTTGAAAATGACAGAAGATCAGAAAAAAAAACAACCTTGAAAACAACAAAAATTGGCTGCCAATAAAAGTGGGCGTAAAAATTCAAAAGTAGCCAGTTAGAGAGCAGCTTCTCGTCTAAAAGAACCTACTTGCACACTCATTTGGCCAGGGTCCAGCAACCGGGATGTATGTGTTTATTTGCTCAAAAATTCGTAAAATAGGCAACAACTTTGGAGCGCGGCTTGCCGGCTGCGGCTGCAATAATGTGAAAACTTCATTTCAAAAATAATTTGGCTTATTAATTAAAGTGTAACATGGATTTTCCTCCCCAGAGATTTTGCGTGGGAGCGGCGCCCATGCGTGCCCCGCCAGCATAAACTTTACCTCTAATTATGTAACCATAGCAGCTGAGCGCGGTGAGGTCGGCGCAGGTTAATTCCCTCAGTCTATCAGATCCACTCCCAAGTTTGCGCCAAAACATTTATACTAAAACAAATTATGTCTCCCTTAAAATAGCTGATCTCGGAGGTGGATGATCTGATTAAAAAATATAGCTTCAAAAGGCAGCTGCCATGTGTACCTATGTACCAACGTGGCTACTTTTTTTTCTTTTCTTTTTTTTTTTACCATTTTACCATTTAATATAGGGCTAGATATGCGGTATATAGATTATACCATCAGCTACAGTACAGTAGTGTTGTAGATCCAAGACAAACCCGACAGCGGGATGTAATTGAGAGTAAGAGACACAATCACAAATCCTGCCGTTTCAGCACCACAGACAGCGCCATGGATTTATCAATGCGCGGCACAGTTGGGTTACTGACATTTCAGAGTCATGGTCGGGGCCATGGATTCTACCATGCACACGCCGCAGCTGGATGGGGGATCAATGAGCCGGGAGACCGAGGATATTCAAATACAGAACTCCTCCAAGACCGGACGATGGCAGGGGGAACAAGTAAGATGCATTACCGCCGCTGCATATGTTTATCATAGAAAATAGCGCAACAGCCCTGCTGTAAAAACTCCTTCAGGAGGAGTTTTATGTTATTTATTTATTTATTTTTTTTAACTGTGTCTGTTTGAGAGAGAGAGGTTGGCATATTTGAATGATTGTTATTGTCTTTATCCCACTCATTACGCGTTATGACCACAGTATTGGGGACACGTCTGAGTACAGCCCAGTACAGTTCAACAGGACATTCATATATGTCAGCTGTAAAGCAATTTTAACTGCAATTTGAATTCTTCGCGAGGTGCTTGATTTATGTTTCTTGATGAAGTCAGACCTTTTCAGCAGAAGACTCAGAACATACACCAATCAGTCATAACAGGGCAGGGTGACCACAATATTAGGGACACCTAAACTTCAACCACATCACAAACTGCAGTCCCAATAACAATCGTTCAAATATGCCCAAACCTCTCTAAATCAGAGTCAATCAAAATTCAACATTAAACTTCTCCTGAAGGGAGAGTTTGTCCCAGGGCTGTTGCATTATATTCTAAGGTAAACATGTAGTGGTCATAATGATACGCTTGATACGGTGCATTTTACTCATTTTGCCAACAATGGGCCGAAATGCGTGACAAAGAGATTGTTGCTTCATTTATATATTCATATGGTCACGCATTCAATCTCAATGAAAGGATGCATCTGGGTCAGGAATTAAACACATTTTCTGGCAGTTATGTGGGCGATGCAATGTTTTCACAATCGGCGGAGCATTTGCACTGTGAGTCAGAGTCGGAGGCTGTCACATGCCTCATGTCCCAGTGATGTCAGTGTCAGAGCGTCATACTATGATCTATTATGAAAAGGATAGCTGCCATATTTGTGAGCCAGGAGCGAAAAGAGGAACCCAGACTGCTCCTCTGCGGTAATAAGCAGTAACTTCATGTGGGGGAGAAAAAAGAAAAAAAAAATTCCGACCCAGAAATAACAAGCAATCTACAGTGTTTGCACTGCACTCTGTGGTTTTGCCTTGCTGCTCAGCATCCAGGACTTAATTTAGTTATGTGGCACCGTCCTGCATGTGAAAACACATTATAACAAGTGTCACCCGCACATACTGCAGCCCGCAGTGCACTAACCCCGCCCCCCTACACACACACACACACACAACCAAGAGACGAGGCCTGTACTACGAAGCTGAGTTTTCTCCTCCAAGTAGCTTCAGGTTTGAACCTAAGTTTTCCGTCCTCATACGACGCTGGTTCACTTCCTACCGGGGTGAATCACCATGGCAACTTACACATGAACGGCTAACCTGCTCCGGAGCAGGTTGTGTTCTGGATAAAAGATTAAGGACTATAAAAGCACCGCCTCCTCACCAATCAGCTCTCTCGGAAAATGGCCCTGTCGACATTGGTGCAGATGATGAGAGGGGCGCTTAGGAGAGGAAGAGTTTTTAGTTATAGATGCAATCCTTTCCTCCCCGATGACATCATGTACCAAAGATACAGATTTTCATCCTCGCTCCACTCGGGTTGCATTTTGAAATCTGAATGAGGTTAATAATAATAATGTGGCACAACTGCACTAACATGAATATATGGAACACACAGCTACTCGCGCTATCACGGCGAGGAATTAACATTCCAACATGTTGGGGGAGGGGGATTCTCGATCGGTCAGAAGCTGCGAGCACCGCCCCTTTTACGTGAGCGCGCACAAATCGAGATTGGAAAGCCGTGGGTTCAGTTACCGAGTTGATAACCAGCTTCGTGGTACTGCTTATCTGGATTGCGAACGTCTGGGTAAGTCCACCCGGGTAACGGAGGGATATCCCGGGTATGTCAACGCCGCTCCGTAGTTCAGGCCAAAGGAGTCAAGGAGCTTGTCAAAGAATAATGTGAAACCCACGAGGTGAAGCCCACTCGAAGCGACACTGCAGGGGCGCTTTCGCCCCGACTCCTCATCTGAGTGGCCGCTCTTTCACGGATAGTTGAAAGACAATCTCACACCGAGGGGGTTCATGTCGGCACGCGCGTCAGAAAAGATTATTATTTTCTTTCCTTTTGGTTCATCCCAATTCGCCGCTTTGTTGCTGAGCAAAACGTGCGCCCTTAAGTTTAATGAAGGCAATTAAATCCAGCTCAGCATGCGAATCTTAACACCCTCTCTTACAATGTGAACTCTCCTTATTATTTTCTTTAAAAAAAAAAAGAAAATCTAATATATGTATATTAGTGTACATAGTAAACTAATATACAATTAGCAGCCATAATATTAACCACTGTTTACAAGAGAGGATAATTCAACAGCCCTACTAAAAATTCTTGCAGGAGTTTTATGTTGAATTTTAATTGAATGTGTGTGAGAGAGGTGCCGACATATTTGAATGATTGTTATTGGGGCTGCAGTTTGTGATGCTCAGAGGTGTCCCAAATATTTTGGCCATCCCACTGCATCAGGGCGACAAAATATTATGAGGGTTTATGTATAACCAGTATAACCCCGTGCACCTCAAGTACAAGTACATTTTGTGTTTTATTTACATCGCACTGCCAGTGTGGCTTTGACTTCTGATGGAGAAGCCGCAGTTCCTCCACTTGGGTTGGCAGGGATGTGCGTCTGCGAATGGCAGTGCTTTCTCCCGCGTCAGGTGACGTCGCTCTCTCAGTGCCTGAGCCATCAGCGCCGTCAAAAATGTTGGTCTCTTTGAAAACTAGAAAGAAAGAAATAACAAAAACGATGATGCTGCTTTTTCTGCCACAGAGCCTGAGAGGCAGCTCTCTGGTCACACACACTCAAACACCAAAGTCTAGCGGCCCCCAATGCAGCAAAGTAATTATAGCTATTTTTGCGGCAAGATCTTCATTACCGCTTGTTTTTTTTCTTTTTTCTTTTATATATGCAGTGTCAAGCGGTTGTTTTCATCGTGTCAAAGGCAAATTACGGTTATTTGAGATGAGATGCTGTTGATGAAGGAGCTTTTTGTCGGGGCGCGTTGTTAAAAGCAAAACATTTGTTCATGTGCCCTGATACAACAGCCGCCATTACATCACACGTGCCAGGACGCTGACGGGCTGTCACCGTGGAAATTGTCAACATATGAGCATTGTTCTTAGAAGCCTGACTTCTTTTTTTTATTTTTTTAATCCCATTTTACTAATGGGTCATTTCCAAAAGGTCCGCCTCTATAAAGTGAAAGGCAGTAGCTGATTTTTCCAGGAGCCGATTAATTTTTTTTTTTGAGGGCAGGGGGAAGGACACACACAGCACAGTGAGACAGAGCAGGAGAGACAGTTAGACAGTGTTGCCAGGTGTACAATAATTATCATATTAGTACGATAATTTTGCTCCTTGTACAATCAATAATCCCAAAAAAGGCCAAATATACTGTCTTCCGGAAGTTTTTTTTTTTGTGAACCCTGAAGGTTTTTGTTCCCAGCCAATCGTGCTTTTCCAAATGTGAGCCGCGAGGGACGTCCACGCGTTTGCCTCAGCGCGACGATCATGATTGGCTGAATGGTCCGCTGCGCCTGCATCTTGTATCAGCCTGTGTGTCGCGCGGACACAGAGCCCCCCGAGATGGGAACTGTGTTAAGTCTGACTGACCATCTGGGTGTTTTCTCTGTATGTGATCATGGCAAGGAGGTGGAAGGTTGGGGTCCCGGCCTGGCATCTTTCTATGTGGAGTTTGCATGCTCTCCCCGTGTCTGCGTGGGTTCTCTCCGAGTACTCCGGCTTCCTCCCACCTTCCAAAAGCATGCTGAGGTTAATTGGCTATTCTACATGGCCTGTGGGTGTGTGTGTGAGTGTGAGTGGTCGTCTGTCCTTCACGAGGCCCTGCGATGATGAGCTGGCGACTCGTCCAGGGTTGTACCCCGCCGCTCGCCCCTTGTCAGCCGGGATCGGCTCCAGCACGGCCGCGACCCGTAACCGGAATAAGCGGAAGACGATGAGATGAGATGAGATGATCATAATAAATTCTCCATCTGAGACCTGGTCTTCTGTCCAGACACCTCTTGGAGCCGTTTCAACAAAAGAACCGAAGATCCTTACAGCATAAATAATAAACATTTGATATCATGTACATTAGTCATTCATTTTTAGTGCAGAACTTGGTGATAAATTAATATAAGCAACAACAAAAAAATAACAAAAAAAAATCTACCGGCTCTTTTTACCAAGCCGAGCCAAAAAGAACCAACTCTCCGAAAAGAGCCGGAATTCCCCATCACCATTTCATTCATTTCACCCCGCGTTGCTCTTGGGGGGCGAACCAGACAAGGTAGTCAGATATTCTCGTCTTCAACGCCTGCTCGGAGCAAACGTCAGGCGAGCCAGCCAGGTTAAACGACCAAGCAGCACGCCGCGGAAAAAAAGCAGATGGTCTCCCACTTGACTGCGGTCGTCTGTAATCAAACATCTCGCCACACCTGTTGCACCCGTGAAAGATGGAGAGAGAGAGAGACAGAGAGAGAGTTGCCAGCTCAGCCTGAGAAGTGCGTGGTGGTGGAGGGGGGAGGAAAGGTCCTCTGAAAGGGCAGAAACGGCGGCTCAGGTGCCTCAGGCACAAATCATGTAACGGCATCATGCAGAGGCTGCTATCGGCTTCGCTTGCAGGCTGCTGTTTTAGGCGTCTCTTTCTAACACCAAGTTTTCAGCAAAGTTAGAATTTTTTATTTTTTTTTTAAGTTTGCTGTGCAATGTTCTTATTTTGAGACTGTTTTTTTTTTTTTTTTTTTTTCCAGCTGCATGGGCGTCCTGAGAGAACGCAAGGCGGAGTTTCTAATGCGAAATGCTACAATATCGAATCTAAAAATAAGGACATACAAAGAAATGAAGCACCGCGCTCAGCAGTGGAAGCTGACTCTCAGAGGCTTCCAGAGACTAAAATACGAAGAACCAGCTCTACACATTTTAGTTTCTCTGGGTCGATAATCCATGAGATATCTAATGTTGTATTCATGATTTAGGTTATCGCCGCAGTGTAGGCCAAAGACTACAATTGTGTTTTCTAATCAAGTATTTTCAATCTTGATTCACTGGTTGTTTATTTTATCAATTTACCAGTTATTTAGTCTGTGAAATATCAAAAAAAATTGGGGGAAAAATGGAAAATGTCAGTGGTTTAAGTGTCATAGAAGAGCTTAAGAAAAGCTGGAATCAGATAAAAAAAAATTTAATTACTCAATCCGTTTAATTGGTTAGTGTAATAATTGGAAATTCATTTGATGAATGACAACTAATCTGTGAACTGATTAATTGTTAACAGTCGTAGTTTTTAGGTTAAACTCAGCTCCCGTGTAGTCAGCATAGTTCGCCAGCTGTGTGGTGCATTCGCGCGACGTCAGGGCTACCTGTCTATGCGCGTGTGTGTGTGTGTGTCTGTGTGTGTGTGTGTGTGTGTGTGTGTGTGTGTGTGTCTGTGTGTAAGGCGACCTATGATTATTTGTCCACCTAATGTACTATTCGATGGATGAGGCACTTCAACGTCTGACCTCATGTCACAATATAGATTCTTGTTGTCGTGCACCTCTTTCCACATCTACAATAATTCAGCCACAGTCAGATGCTGCTGAGTGATCGAGTAAAAATAACCAAGAGACCTTACAATTGGAGACTATACGGTCAGTATCGACGGGGGAAAAACAGTAAAATTACAGCTGTCAGGATGGAGCTGCAATTATGAGACAGATAAAAAAAACAACAAAAAAAAACGGCGGTACGTTATTTTAATGGTGACCAGTCAAGCTCTGAATTCCACTTACTGCGAGATAAGTGGTGCATCAAGAAATTATATAAAAGGCGGCTAAAGTAGCGGCGGCAGAGGCAAAGCATGGATATACGCGCTGAACATGGTTTTTTTTGTTGTTTTTTTTCACCAAAGTGGAGTGGAAAGCAAAAATATGTGTTGCGGGGAGAGAGAAAGTGAGATAGCGGGAGAGTGAGAGAGAGCGAGAGAGAGCTTGGAAATGACATGCTGATGTCAGCCAGCGTTGTCCTTTGAGGTGGAAGAAGACATTTGCCCTCAGGAGTTTGCGCTGACGTTACTACAAAAAGCACTAATGGACAAAATCAGTGTCGTCGGGTAAGAAAAATGCTTTTTTATTTATTCAGGACAATGCGAGCAACAAGCACCGATTGCCTGCCAAAACTGGGCATGTACGGCATTTTTTTTTTTTTTTTTCTGAGTCGTATTCAAATATTTCATTTTTAGGGGTTATGACAACTTGGTTTCTTAACCTACGCCTTCATTTGCGTTCACCCACAAAGAACCCACCGAAAAGCTTCCCTGAAGAGCTCTACACTTACTGCAACTCATCAGGTCCCTCAGCGACATTTACTGAACGTCCCGCTTGGGCCGTGCGACGATAATGTGTGAATTTGGGTACCTCGTTTCCAAAACGGGGTCTTGCCTGGTTAGCAGGGGTGACGTAAGGGACTCGTTCCAAGAAGTTTTCTTTCCGCCAAATATAAGTTTCAACCCATTTAACAGTTCTAATGCCTTAATAGCGGCTCCCACACCACATTTAACCTGCTCCGACCTGCATTTCTGGAGCAAATTGACGCAAATCGAGGTATACATATATATGGCGTATATGTCACATTGTCCCGAAAACAGTCACAGAGGATTCAATGTGGCATATTTGTCACAGTAAGACAAATGGCAATGAGACGCTTAATCGTCGGCTCTATATCCCGCGTCATTTTTGCTACTTACGGGTTAAGATTCAATTTTATGCCCGGCTAACGCGTTTATTTTCAAGCCGGAATATCTAGCAGTGCATCGTGGGCAGCAGAGCGGAGAATGCCGATCGGAATTTGTGTATCTCACGATGCACAAACGGCGGAGGTCGGCCCCGGAATTATTGAGCCGAATTGCAGGAGACAGGAGCGACACGCCCAGGGGAGGACGGACCGCGGCGGGAGCGGTTGCTGGTGAGGTTAAACAATGACACATCTAGAGGCCGATCCGGCGCACGCGAGACCGAAATAAACCTCGCCGTGTTTGGTGTTGCTGCAGCAGCGCTGGCATTGTTTCAAGCAGCACTGCGCTACAGTCATGAAAGCGCGGCACGCAGGCTGGGGGTTGACATATAGGAGAGGCTCTAAAAAAAAAAAAAAAAAAAGCAGAGCGGGACTGCGATGTGACGAGCGCATGTGGGTGGCGCGTTACAGCGGTTTTGTCAAATAATCACTGATGTTTTCTAAAAAGCGAGGATGGAAGTGGGGGGCGGCGTCCTTGGCTTCCACCATCTCAGAGATTTCAGCTCACCTTCGTGTTTCGTTGCTGGTTGGATGTGAGGAATGGAAAAGAAAAAAAAAAAAAAATGGAAACCTTCACAGGCCCGGAAATGTGTCGCGTATACGCTGATCAGCCGTAACATTGTGACGAATGACAGGAGCAGCATAGATTACCTGGTTACCATGGCACCTGTCGGCGGGTGGGATATATTAGGCAGCGAGTGAACATTTTGTCCTCAAAGTTGATGTGCTCCACGCAGGAAAAACGGGAGAGGATTTCTAGACATCTCCAGAACCGCAGCTCTTTCTGGGGTGCTCCTGTTCTGCAGTGGTCAGGACGAGGGAAACTGGTGAACCGGCGACAGGGTCAGGGGTTATGGGAGGCCAGGACTCATTGATGCACGTGCTGTGTGGTCCGATCCGGTGGAGCAGCCACTGAAGGTCAAATTGCTAAAAGAAAAAAAAAGTCAATGCTGGTTCTGATAGAAATTTGTCAGAACACATGGAGGTTTGTTGTGTGTGGGACCAGTCAGGGTGCCCATGCTGACCCCTGCCCACTGCTGGAAGCACCAACAATGGACACGGGAGCATCAGAACTGGACCATGGAGCAATGGAAGAAGGTGGCCTGGTCTGATGGATTCCAGGTCTCGGCGGATCAGGGGGCTGTTTTTGGCAGCAAAGAGGGAGGACCTGCACAATATTAGGCAGGTGGTCATAATATTTTGGCAGATCTGTGGGGAGGTTTTTTTTTGCTTTATTGATGTTTTGGCATGTTGTCGTGAGAGGCATGCAGAGGCATGCAGAGCCAGCGGAGCGGCGCGGGACAGACGCGGCGACGGCTGCCGCGGGCCCGGATGCGCCGGCGGTGCCTCTCGCTAAACAGGTGGTTTACCTGCGCTGGCATCCGCGGCCGGTGGCCGGCGGCCGGCGGCGGCAGCGGCGGTGCTCTCAGGAGGAGCCGGCATCTGGCTGCGCCACCGCTCAGCTGCTCAAATGGCGGGCTGACGCTTCGCTCCGGCACCTTTAATTTCGGAGCCCGAATCCAGCAGCAGAGACCTCCAGGTCCTCCTGATTATTTTTGTCACCACGGCGGCGCAGCTAAAGTGAATTATCGATCCGACGCTCCGGCTCTTATAAATGCTAGACTGTTTCTGTAAACTGAATACCAATGGGTCGCATGCGGGCTTTGGCAGGCGGTAGCGGCTCGAGCTCTAAATCGCATAAGTCTCGTAAAAAACAAACAAAGCAAAAAAAAAAACGTATTGTTAAATGCCATTTTTCGATATTAGCATTTCTCAATTTGGGCTCCGAAACGGCCGTAATATGGACCGTTATGGAGTGAAGCGATTTACGCGGAGCCAAAATGTGACGGCGGGAGGCGCCCGCCCTGGAATCCCCGCGCACGTTCTGTCTTCGCAAGAAATGAAATGGCCCACCTCGTTAAACCTGAAAGAGGAAGCTGTAAAAAAAAGAAGAAGAAGAAAAAAATCTCCCAAATCAAATTACAACATGACTGGCTGAACGCATCCACTGTTGCATTGTGGGAATGAGGCGCCTTCATGGGCGTCCTGCACAATCTCGGCGCCACAGGAGGTGGTGGGATGACGAACGGGGGATTACAGAAGTAAAGACACGATTACATGAAGCTTCGCCGGGTGCTGCTCATTGAAAAGTGAATCGCTGTATCTTTGTAGCTGTCCTGCCTCGTTTAAAAGAAAAGAAAAATTATATATATATATATATATATATATATATATATATGGCAGTTTTTTACATTACTAATGAC
>CAAKHG010043774.1:0-19302 GCA_901007715.1 Dactylopterus volitans
CTCTGTCCAAAATGTGAACATTATTGTCATCAAAGGAGTGGACTTTCTCCTTGAGGTGTAGATGGACAGCAGAGTCCAGGCCTGAGGAGTGTGCTCTCCTGTGTTGGGCCATGCGTTTGTGCAGTGGTTGTTTTGTTTCCCCAATGTAGAGGTCTTCGCATTCCTCACTGCACTGGACAGCATACACCTGATTGCTTTTGTGGGTGTGTGGTGTTTTGTCCTTCGGATGTACCAGTCTCTGTCTGAGAGTGTTGGTGGGTTTGAAATACACGGGGATACAGTGTTTATTAAAGATCCTCCTGAGTTTTTCTGACACGCCCGACACATATGGGATCACAATGTTGTTTCTCTTGTTCTGTCTTTCTTTCACAACCACTTTGCTGTTACTCTTTCTGGAAGCCGCTGCAGTTTTCACAAAAGTCCACCTGGGGTAACCGCAGGTTTTGAGAGCATCTCTCAGGTGTTTGTGTTCTGCCCCTTGGGCCTGTGAGCTAGTGGGTACGTTATCAGCTCTGTGTTGTAGGGTTCTCCAACGACTGTCGTTACTACACAAGAGGGCACTAACGAAGTCAAAACCACCTTTCCACCAATGACTGTCACAAACGACAGTTGCAGGCACATGGATCACAAAGACTTTATGACATCACAGAGTTTGTGATACCCCTCCCAGAGGTTAAAAACCTGGTCTCCACACCGGATGCATGAACTGACGAAGCCTCTCGGATGAGAGGTGAAACGTCTTCCCAAGACCAATAACAAGTCCAGTTGCTTCGATTCAATTTCCTTGAGATAACCATGACCTGGGTGAGTGAGAACATTCACAGACTATTCCAACTCAAATTTCCATAATGTTTGCCTCAGGTTGTGGGTCTTCCAGTTATACCATGGAGTTAACCTGTGTTTAATTATCAACCTTTTTTGAGGAGCCTTACAGTCAGGGGACATTACATTTCAAGTCTTCTATGGTATTAAAGCATGACACTAAGTTAAATACAAATTGGATTAGGTCCCTAAATTTATCTAGAGCTGTATCTGAGCGACTGCTAGTTTAAATTGTTTTGCCTGTTGGTGTATAGTTCAGCAAAAGGGATTCAAAAGTTATTAAGTAGTGGTCCAAAAGGAGAAGATTCTGTGGACAAACTATTATGTTCAATTAATGGTACTGATGGTTAGTAGTAATGGTTTGCACAGATGGTCGGGAGCAATGGTTGGTACTGATCATTGGTACTGATGGTAGCAACGGTTGGTAGTAATGATGGTGATGGCTGGTGGTGATTTTAGGTAGTCATTGTTGGTGGAAGTGGTTGCACATGTCACAGTTTTAACAGTGGGATTTGTTGAGGGAAAAATCGTTGTAAATCTCTATTTCTGTGTTCTTCCAGGACGTTGGTCTGGACACCATCCCAGCCTGCTGGTGGTGGGGTACAGTGAGCATGACCACAGTGGGCTATGGGGATGTGGTGCCTGTCACGGTGGCTGGCAAGCTGGCTGCGAGTGGTTGCATTCTTGGTGGCACTCTGGTGGTGGCACTGCCTATCACCATCATCTTTAACAAATTCTCCCATTTCTACCGCCGGCAAAAAGCCCTTGAGGCTTCAGTCAGGAACAGCAACCGTAAAAAAATGAAGATGAGCTGTGAGAGCGAGCTGGAGGAGGACGAGGATGAGGAGTCAGACGGGGACAGTCGGTGTCTGGATGACGACGGCATCGATGACATAGAGGACGATATCGATTACGAAGATGAAGGAGGTGTCATCAATTATAGCTTTGTGGAACATCCATCCCACATAAACACACTGAGGAGGAAAGAGCTGCATTGACTTTGACTAGCTCTGAGTTGCAACGTCTTCCTGAAAATGAGAAGCAAGTCAGTGTTCTGGAGGTGAAGCTCCCACAACAGACTGTTCATGTATTCTTGCATCGGTGTGTTCTCATTCATGTCTCAGGATGGATGATAAAAAAAAAAAAAAATTTCAACGCCTGCAGATGAAATTGTGAGCTGAACTGAATTCAAGCTTCATTGGAATTAACTGACTAAAATTAGAATGAAAATTTGTAAGACATAGCGCTCATACTGTTGCTGTATTTTCCACCTTGTTGCATTGTAAATAGAGAGGTTCGCTGTAATTACTCCTCAGAACAATTAACTGTTCACATACGGTTGGTCAATAAAATGTTGCTTCACAAAAGAGCTGAGATATGTGTGTGGCTGAGGATTAGGGCCGCCGCTATCATTGCTGCTGATTTTTAAAGAGTTAACATATATGTGAACTTCATGCTACATTAACCTCCACTCAAATTCAAGAGAGTGTAGAAAAACAGAACATTTCTCTGGAAGATGGAGCCCAAGCTACCTCTGTATCAGGCAAGTTATGCTACATGCTAACATGCCAATGCTTAGCCATATTCTAAAGTATTGGCAACAAAATATTCAAACTAATGAGAATACATAACAGTATAGATCATGACTGATCTACCACTCATTCACTCAGATGACCCACAGAACTCAGTCTTTACTGTTTTCATACATGTACCTGACATGACGTGATATAGGTGAACTAGCCCTTTACAGACTTCTCAAACTTTGACACTGAATATTTTCTGCTGATTCATTGCTTATGCTTACAGTAGACAGGAGTTTAAACAAGAACACGCTGATATTTGAAATTGTCAGTGGGGATCAAAACATTATTATTGATCCACAAACATTTAATACCCCAATTGTGTATTATGATCTTATTGAGCATAGCTCTTTGAATACCCTCAGTGATTATTTTTGCTTCAGTTCATATTTCGCTAAATATGATAGCCATTGGTGTCAAATTCATTTGTTTTTTTTATTTTTTAGAAACAGTAGCTTTTCCAGTATCAATCTTGACCCCCAACATGATACGTGAAGATACCTGGTGGCTAATGATCAAATGATGATGACCAATAGTCATCATGAACAGGATTCAGTCTGAGGAAGCTTCCAGATTGAAGTTTAGAAATGAACTGCTAACACTGAGACAGGGTCATCGAAGAGTGAGACAGATAAATGGGTGAATGGACAGAAAACAGAAAGTCTCTGCATTCACAAGCCAAGAGACATCACATCCCATCTACAATTTAAGTTCCTGAAAACACAGCGGTTCAAGTAAAAATCATTTTGTTGAATTAAGATTATTAAAAGTGATTATAAATCAGACACATGCACACACACACACACACACAGATCAGAGCTGTGTCCAGCTGATGTCTATTTTGGCCACAGAGATGAACAAGACAATGTCTCAGGTTTCAGTATTTGTGATGAGAACAGATACATGTTTTTTTATGATCAATATTTATCACCATCTCATAACAGAAGTCATATTCTCATGGAAATCAGATCTTTATAGTTTGAAGAGACACAGAAATTCCTCCATGAACTAACACATGGAGACATCATTCTTCAGATATCTGAAGAAACTCTTCAACAATCTGTTTCCAGTTTCTCTAACTAAATGAACATAATTTAAAGCTCTGCACTGCTGCCTCATGACCTTTGACACAGTGAGTTGTTGTCATTCATGGAGGCAGTCAAAGACAAACGTTATAGCTTCAGAAGTTTTAGCGCAGGCGGTTTTGATGGAACAGCAGCACCGTACTGCATTTGCTCTTCTCTCGTCTGCACTCAAACCTTGCAACCAGGGAATCTGATCATAAGCCAGCTCAAAATGTTGCTCATGCTAAAGAATTAAGCAATTGTTTCTCATCATAGCGCTGGTCACTTCCTGGTGACACGCTGCCCCTTATTGGCTTGTTTTTGTCACATAAAGCACTTTAAAACATTGAGTCCTCAGAACATGAGCATGTGTTCATCAAAGACCAGAAACAAAATAATAGTACACTGTAGTTCATAAAAACTTTTATTCTTTTTCTTCATACAACATAAACCAACATTGGTGATGTCATACACGTAATCCAGCTACACGTGACAAGTGAACAGCATGAAGAAGAGCCAAACTGCTTTATATCCTAAAATCTTTAGTAACAAAAGTTCAGCCGTAGAGGGTGCCGACTCGCGGTGTTCGCATATGTCACGTGGAAGTCGATGCTTTAACGTGACTGAGAGACAGCTTTTATTTGAAGTAAACAAATTCAAACACAAACCACTGAAATGATATCGCTTGTGCTTGACTCCTCCTGGCACGCTGCTCAGCCACTCACTCATTCATGTTCCAGTGACTCTGACAAAAAAAACAAAAAAAACAAATGTCGCTAGCTTCAAACGTCACACTTCAAATTTAGCAGACGATCCAGCAACATTTTATATTTTCCCTCATCCAGTCCACAGGAGCTCATTTACTGATCAAGTGAAACTGATGTAACAGAACACGAAGAACAAATCAATGCATCAGCAGACTAACAGGGAAATTACACAGCATTTCATGACACACGTTTGACTTTGTCCGGATATTAAAGTTAATAACTTAATGAAAAGTGTCAAACGAATGCCGACACATGTAGACAACGCTGAGATCATCTTGCAGCCCTGAGGAGTTTACGACCTGAGAGGTAAATGTTCAACCACATATAAAAAAAAAGAAATGCTCAAGTTTCACAAACACATAATGTTCATCTGCAGAGGGAATGTTCGAAGAGAAGCTCAGCAGATATCAGCAGAGTGCACTGTGGGTCAACGTCAAAGTAAGACTGTTTATATGATCGTTATTATTTCACATTAGCTGTGGGAAGCTCTTTGCTTTGCTGAAATAAAACCAAATGAGGTCACATTGTTCAAATTCAGACATGAAAACTGCTTGTTCAGAAACAGTTAAGATGATGTCAGCAGCGTGCCTGTACGTTGTGGACCATATCAGCTGGTGCGGCGCCACCACGTTTACATCAACTCCACTACAAACTGAAGATATATTCCCTTTGTCATCCAATTAGCTGCAAGATGAGGATGGTTTAATTATATTAAAATTTACTTAACGATATTGTTCTAAAGAATGGCACAGCTAAAGTTGAAGGCCTCTGATATGAAATTAGATATGAAAAGTAACAACCCTCATTAACTAATAATAATTAATCAGTTTCATCATCATCATCATCATCATCACCAGTGTGATGATGAACTGAGGAACTGATGAACAGTTGTACCCTCACTAAGCCACGAGTCAGAAGAAAGCAGACGTGACAAGTGAAGACCAGATTAGCTGTAAATACCAAAGTGTAACTCTTTCTTGTTCTTATAAGGGAAATGATGTCACTGAGGAGTCCGGATGTCTCCAGAGAGCAGATGAGAGGATTTCAACTGCAACACACAAAATAAACATCAATCTTATCCCGTCAAACAAACAGCTTTTTGGGAGTTCTCTGACAGAAACTTGAACAAATGCAGCAATCTGACATCACAGTCCTAACATCACTTCCTGAAACTCTGAGGAGCCTCCTAAGGGAATCCAACCGTCAGACTAACAAACTCAGAAGTTCTGCTGCCGTCGCTTCTTGGCCTCGATGGCGTCCAGGATGGGCTGACGCTTGGCCTGGTAACGCTGACGGATCTCCTCCATCTCCTGCTCCATCTGAGGGTCCAAAGATGCCAGTCTGAGACGCAGTTCCTCCGCTGACCACGAGCTCACCTACACCAGAACACATAACACACACACACACAGTTTAAGACACTCACAGACTAATAGAGTATGTCTCTCTCTCTCTCGTATACTCACACACTGAGCACGACACACACACACACACACACATACACACACAAAGAGTATGAGACAGACAGACAGACAGACAGTGCAAGACAGTGCAAGACACTGCAGCAGTAGTCATATGGTATTTTAACAAGCGACTGTTGATTAAACAGGAAGTGGCTATAATTGAATAGTGATGCTTAGGGTGCCGACTGTGAGAACAGATCAGGTGAAACTGCTCGATGATGCCGATGATCCAATCATCAACAATAAAATCATTTACCAAACATTCACCACATGAAATACTTTGCATACTTTGCAAACTTCATCAGTCATGTTTCAACATGAAAACGGCAAGTCAACGCTACCATGTTTTTGTATGCTGATCTTGATGGTGAAGATTTGACCTAAATTCAGCTTTTGATTTGCTCTTCAAGGCGGAATTGCGGCAGGATGATGAAACTCAGTGGTAAGCTTCACTGGAGTCATTAGTGATCCACTGAAACACGTTGGCTGGTGCCTACACTCTGGACGGGCTTGGGACGTCCTTACCTGCGAGCATCTCCAGCCTGACAGTGATCGTTAAGGTGTGTGGTAAATGTGTCTATTTTAGGGACGTAGAAAGGCTCCATCTCCTGACAAGTATTTAATCCCTCTGGCCTCAGACCTGATGCCCCTTACTCCCCCACCCTCCCAAAGCTTTTACCAGCAGCACTCTACTCTCAGCTATTTATTACCACAATCAATGCAGCTAAAGTAACACTGGTGTCCAGTTGCAAAGACGGGTAAACGTGAGCAGAATATGGACGTCCTGACCACACCAGAAGCACACACTCAAACCGACACCACAATAAAACCATTCAAAAACGGAGGGTTTTGAGAACTGCGGTGAGCTCAGCCATGAGAGTGCCTTTTAGATTGGCCTTTGATGATCCTCTCATCACTGAAACATAAAAAAGGGAAACTTCTTAAATGACTTTTGCAGCATGATCTGGTTATCCTCTATTAATCTATCAGATCAATATGTTGGTATCAAGATTTCTCTACAACAGAGCAATTAATAAAAAAAATCCAGCTCCAGGAAAGCAATGCATCCTGCATCCGCTAACAGGGCTAGGCGATACGGCAAAATATGTTATCACTATATATTTTTTCATATTGATCATCTCAATTTCTATCACGATATGTAGTTTTTGCTGATTCTGCCAGTTTGAGGAGCATCCTGACTGGAGCCTGAAGAAACAAGAGATTCATTGAAGCTTTACAATAAAGGTTTAATAACACAAGGTGCCGTCTCAGGTTCCTGGCATTTCCCGACCTGTTTGTTACCAGCCGCCGGCATATTTTGCAGACCGGCTTCATTTGCTCCCCGTCACTTTTGAGGTATCCAAACCACTTTGACACAACTGATGTTGTGTTACCTTTTTTCCCCCATCTTCAGTTCCAGATGATCTTGTGATGTTGCTTTCACGTTCTGCATTATTTTCGCCATCCTTTTGACATATATTGGTTAAAAATGTCCGATGCTGATAATCAAGATCAAACAAAATTTTATTGCGATCCCTAATTGAGTTTGAATGATCGCCCAGCCCTACCCACAAACCTATAGGAGGCAGTTGTCACACCATGATACCATAAACCATCGCTGCCTTCAACCTGCTGGAGACAAATGCCTATCACACCACAATGCCATAAACCATCACAGATGTCAACCTGCTAGAGACAAACGTCCATCACACACCTCATTGCCATGAACCCATCACAGAGGTCAAGGAGCACCAGAAACCACTTTTGACTCTGATCCACAGGTGGATCACTATCATCATTGATATACCCAACCGTGTCGTTCATCTGAAGCTAGCTAAGCGCATTAAGCTTGACATGCCGTTTTTTTTCCCAGGATTTCACAACTTTTTTGATATTTTTTTCGCCACTCGCCCAACTTTATTGAAACATGTTGGCAGCATCATATTCAAAATGGGCTAATCATTTGAAAAAAACAATGAAATTTCTCAATATCAACATCTGAAATGTATCTGAGGAGATATCTGAGAAGTGAGGAGATACGTGAGGAGTTATCTGAGCAATAACTAAGGAGATAATGGAGGAGATAAGTAAGTATTAGTGAGATGACCGAAGAAATAAATAATGACATAAAAGAGGAGACATCTGAGGATGGATGGAAATGGAGGCATGACGAGAAACCAGTGAATGAAGTACAAAAATAGAAACGTGAAGCAAAAACAGGGAACGGACAGAACACATTTGCTCTCCATGAATAATGAATGTTAGTGCTTCCTCATCACACTGATGCTGCAGCTGCTATAAATATAAATACAGTATATTAAACACAGTGGTGATGGACTTGTCTTTCATGTAGCAACAGTATCTTTGATGTTGATGTCTGAGTCTGGGAACAAACAGATTCAGATCAGGTAGATGACAGTATGCCGGAATAAAAATAGCAGAGTAGAAGATTTAAAATTAAACACAGCCAACATGAATCTGCCCAACTTTGAACCTTCCTGTAAGAAATCAGCTCTTTCTCTTCCAATTTTGAAATCCAATAATTTTGTAATATTATAACATGGTTAATAATATGGTATGATGGTACTGATGTTTACACAATACATAGAAAAAGGTTTTACAGCATACAGCATAGGTGTACACGCAAAACATACATATATAATACAGATACATCGCGGTCTCAACATGTGCAACACTCAAGGCGACAAGTTTGACAAACTTCTCAATGATAATGATTTGATGATCAGTGGTGTGATCAGTGTTGAGAGCAGATCATTACCGGTCTTGATTGGAATGTATGATGTCCTCACTATAAGAGGTGAGATTTCATTGCTTTTATCAGGTGGCTAAATTTCAGTCAACTTTGTTGTTATGAGTCACAGCAGATGATGATTAACTGATTAAAGAGTGATAAAATAGCAAATAGTGTATTTCTGGACATTAGCTGTTTATGTGCAAGGATAATCATGATATTTATGTTTATAACATTTATTTTTCTAGTGAGTAAGACAATTCTAGTGTTATTGTTGCAATAGTGAGTCTGATGATTCTCATGTTTTCTACTGGGCGCGCGCACAGGTGCTGCTGTGCATCATGTGAAGCCCTAAGCACCAATGGGAGGCACTAAAGACCACACACAGCTCAGGAGTGCTGCTGGGAGTAGCATAATGGCGCGAAGGGGTGTGCCACTGCTGCCGCTGTGTGGTTGACACAGAGAATAATAATTACATTGCTGATTTCATCTTTAAAAATGCCATAACTTTCTACAGACAACCTCACTGGCATCACGGTGACGCCATTCTGCCTAGGATGTGTGACAGCAGTAATGGTCAGATGCTGAATGTGTGTGTTTCATGGTGAATACCATTAAACACAAAAAGAGCGAGAAATCAGATCAGCACGCACCTGCACATACACCATGCTAGCATCAACAGCACCGCTTGCTGACAAACCATAAATGGTTGCACACTCGTTGGGTGACATGATTAGGTGACAAACCAACTTCTACTTTATTGTTTCCTTCCTGCAGTAGCTAATCGCCCTGATAAACAGCAACAGTAATAGTGTGGTAGTTTCCAATCTGAGCATTAGCACCTGCGCACATGATGGAATGTGCGCATGTTGGTCTGAGGTGACTAGAAACACACAACATCATCGACTGATCAGGACAAGACGATGTAAGACGAAGCCAGTGATGATCTGAACTCAAACATGAGGTCGTCACGACCAACACTGGTTCTGCGTTCATCTGCTTGTGTTTGTGCCAGTCAACATTCTCACGACTACTACGAATTAACTCTCATCATCAGGACTCTGACAAACACTGATGGTAGTTTAATTAATAAAGCTAATCATCACCATTGTGAGTCTATCATACAACTGGATGTTCTCAGATGAAATGCAGCTGCATGGGAGCTCCTCATTACTCACCACCTCCAGGTCTCCTTCAGCAGGACGCTGATTCTTGTCTCCTCCATTGTCATGAGTGTTGGCCTGCTTCTCTTTCTGCTCAAAGTACTGGAGAAAGGATGGCTTGTTCGGCTCCACGCTTTCATCTCTTCCTGTATGACATCAAGATTTGCACAGTCACTCATTCAACATTGTGCTTCGTTGCCGACACAAAAGACATAAGCACATGATGAGGCAGAGTTGAATATCTAGCTCACGGAGCCAAAGAATGGAATTGCTCTTTAATGCTTCTCAGCAGTTTTAAACGTTCATGTGACCCAACCTTTGAAGAAGAGACAGGAAGTAACCTGCATCATCCTTTATCAACCACAGTCTCAAACCTGAACTCACAACCACTGGACAGGCGGTGGGCATGCTCACATTGAAGCTATATATCAGCAAGGCTTATGTAATGCAGTGTAAGCTATTGTAAGGTAATCTCAGGTAAGTTACAGTAAGATGTGGTAAGGTAGGATAAACTAAGATAAGGTAATCGTGGTGCGGTAAGGTAGGGAAAAGCGCAGTTACTTGCCGTAAGGTGCAGTAAAGTAAGGTATGGTGCAATAAGGTACAGAGCATAAGGTAAGGTGTGATATGGTGTGATGAGGTAAGGTAGACTTTAAAGTGCTTGTCTCCAACTGGTCTCTGTATTACGAGGACACCTGCTGAGTGACTCAGTCACTCAAACCACATTATATTCTTTCCACAGTTAATGAGATCATGTGTTCACATATTCATGTAGGCAGATTTAGCAGAGGTCATGGTGACATGTAAATTCAGCCGCCTCACATCATCATAATACAATGTCTCACAAGCGGTGTTGACTGTGTTTATTAAAGACGATACCAACCAAATCCAAAAAAGCAAGGATGTTTTGTAAAATGTAGATGGAAAAAGACTGATGACACAGCAACAATTTAAGAATGTTTTCTCGAAGTGGATTTCATTATTTACAGTACAGTATTTGATCAAAAGACTTTAGAGAGTCTGAAGAAATTGATGCTCACAAGATACAAGGCAGAAAACCAAAAGTGGATGGTCGTGATCTTCAGGCCCTTTAAACGACACTACATTACAAACCTGATTCTGTGGTCAATGCACAGGCTCAGGAAGGCTTCTAAACACAATTGTCTGTAGACAAATTTTGACACTACATCCACAATTGCAAGTGTAAAACCGTATATAAAACAGATCTGCTCTGGGCCCGAGCTCATTCAAAATGGACATAATGGAAAACTGTCCTGGTGTCTGACGAGTCAAAATTCGAAATTCTGTTGTGCTCATATATCAAAAACGTGGCTACACAGTAAAAGAGTCTTGGTACGAAACTGACCTGCCCGCAATACCGACTTGACACACTGAAAATGAAATGTAAAACATGAGAACCAAGACCCAGAGCTGTTGAGCAGCTGAGCTCCAACATCAAGCAAGAATGAAAACATTCCACTTTCAAAATCACAGCAATTGGTCTCCTCTGTTCTCAAACACTTAAGAGTGTCAAAAGAAAAGGTGATGCAACACGAGTGGTAAACACGACCCTGTCACAACTTTTCTTAAACATATTGCTGGCATTAAATTCAAAATGGGTATATTATTTTCAAATACGATGAAATTTCTCATTTTCAACCTCAGAAATGTTGTCTTGGTGCAATTTTCGAATTAAAAATGTGTTTTCGGTGTTTTGCGAATCATCACATCGTCTCTACTGCGTGAATAATAACAAGTGTATTCCACATCTAGTAAAAAGCAATTGTTTTCTCTCCACTGTGAATGTGACTCGAAGAAGCTGAAGCTGCTAGCTTTTTCAAGAGCTCGAAGACTCAAGGAACCAGTTTACCCAACATGGAGTTTTTCGAGGGGTCACAACTGTAAACATGGACACTCACTCATTCTACTTATCTGATTGTCTATAAATGGAGACCCGCTGGTTGCAATGATGAGTCATGTAACACAGCAGACAATGGTGATTCTTCATGCAAATTTCTCAGGTTCCTGGACTGAGATCAACATGAGAAGCAACACATTGAGTGTATAACAATACACGTTTTCATTCATGTACATCCACTGATACCACAACCTTCATAATTAACATTAAATAAACCAGCTGAGAAGAAAAACATCAATAGGAAGACCACTGAGTGTGTAACGTGTGTATGATCTCAGTGGAATCATGACCCTATAGTTATTTCCATTATCAATTAATCTGCCAATCATAATGATATTCCGTTATTTACTTTCTAAAAGATAGTCAGCAAACCAAACCGAATGTTTTTATCTGGCTCATAATTTTGAGTAATCACTTTTTCTTGGTACGTCATTCTTCGATTCATTCATTCAACACATATACGCATCTTGTATGATAGATGGAATATGACTGCAGTATGTTAGTAAATGTAGGTAATTTTAAATGAGTTACAAAGACAAAACATGATTTCATTCAAGTAAGTGTAAATTAAAAGGCTTTGTTATTATTCAGTACCGATCTAACACACACACACACACACACGCTTCATGCAGTTAGTATCGATCGCCACTATGGCAGTTCAAACAATATTAATATTTAGACTGCAGAAGTAAATTAGTCCACTTAGGGGTGTGTGTGTGTGTGTGTGTGTGTGTGCGTGCGTGCGTGCGTGCGTGCGTGCGTGCGTGCGCGCTGCAAATGCCTCCTTTTTCAGACCTGGGGCACTCAGGGAATAAGGGGTGGGGGTTGCTATCCTCTGTCCCGTTCTGTCTTAAACAAATTTATATTTGTTAATTAATTACAGGCCAAGCAGTCGGAGAAGTTTTTCAACTCCTCTATTGCCCAAATATTGGAGGGAGGAGGAGAGGGAAAATAAATAAAAATGAAACAGGGATGTAAAATTCGTCATCAGCATAGTGGGAGGTTTTAATTACTGCACAGCTATTGGTCACTGGCCTCCGATACATATGGGTAAAGATGCTCTCATCAGGCTGGCATAGGTATTGGAAGATCCTGATCTGTGACAACCGATCATGGTTTATAACTGACACCTTTGAATCAGGATATTAAAACTCATTAAAAAGCTGCACAGTGATGCTGAAACAATGAAAAAAATGTCCCTACCTCAAACATCAGAGCTGAAAACTGCCAACCGCTGCTTTTGCTGTCTTGAGTAATTCTCTTTAATCATGTGGAATTGGGTCTATCTTAACATTTGTATCAATCAGTTTGTTGTGTCGTGTGTCTTGAGGCTGGTTGGTTGATTAAGAAATTTTTCTCAACTGTCCATTCCCAGCTTTTCTGTGATTGAATGGCACTAATGTTAAGATTTTAAACTTCATTATCAATACCTTCATGTAATTGTAAACTCTGCTCTCAGACACCTGGAACATTATGCCATTGTAACAGTTTGACTGTGCCCTCTAGTGGACAAAACACTGGTGGATTGGGAAAATCGTGCTGTGATTCTTATACCATTTTATAAATGAAGTATAAAGGACCAAACCATCGCTTGTCATCATGATTGATTGTCGCCCACTGTTCATACTGATAAACTTTATTTCTTTTTTGCAAATATCCACTCATTTTAAATTTATGCCTACAACACATTCCAAAAAAGCTGGTATAAGGGCAATAAAAGACTGAGAAAGTTGAGGAATGCTAAAAAAACACACACACACACACACACACACACACACACACACACACACACACACCTGTTCGGAATATTTCACAGATGAACAGGTTTACTGGAAACAGGTGAGTGTCATGATTGGATGTAGAGGGAGAATCCCTAAAAGGCTCAGGTCGTTCAAAAGCTAGAATGGGGTAGGGCTTGCCACTTTGTGAACAACTGTGTGAGCAAATAGTCTAACAGAATGTTTCAGAATGTTTCTCAATATGCCACTGCGAGGAATTTAGGGGTTTCATCATCTGCAGTCCTTGTCATCAAATGATTCGGAGAATCTTGAGAATTTCTGCACGTTAGCAGCAAGGCAGAAAATCAACACTGAATAGAAACCCCAGACTGTTGAGCAACTCAAGTCTTACTTCAAGCAAGAATGGGAAACAATTACAACCTACAAAGCTTCAATAATCAGTGTCTTCAGTTCCCAAATGCTTATTTAATGTTAAATCAATTATTTAGTAGGTGTTGACACTATTGTTGAATTTCCTGAAAAACTTCAGGTTTTAGGGGGTTATTCTAACATCGCCCATAGGCTTTACAGGCATTTTTGCCAGGCGTTTTAGGCCTAAATGGGTTAGAGGAAAGATGATGTAACACAGTGGCTAACATGCCTGTATCCCAGCCTTTTTGGAACGTGTTGCAGACATCACATTCAAAATGAGTGAATATTTGCACAAAAAAACACTGAAGTTTATCAGTTTGAACTATAAATATCTTGTATTTATGGTGTGTTCAATTGAACACAGCTTGGAATGGATTATGCAAATCCATTTTATTCTGTTTTATTTACATTTTATACAATGTCCTAACTTCATTGGAATTGGGGTTTGTAATGATATATTTATTTTAACTTCAGTCAAGCCCTTTTGCACTTTTTTGAAAAGTATTAGGTACTTTTGTTGATGACCTAATTCTAACAAGATTACTAAAACCATACTTAATGGGGTCACAACCACAAGCTCTTGGGCTGAAATGTGTCTGTTCTCTTCTGCTGTGACGCTATTTAAAGTTAGAGAATCAACCTGAAACATGACCACTGTAATTATATGAGCTACGCGATCATGAAGGTCCAATATGGCGACAGTGAGCATGTCTCACTCTTGTTTAAAGTATCATTGCTTTCAGACATGATCACCGCTCGAAAAGTTGCACGTGTTCGTGTGTGGAGGATTGATGAAGTTGATCTTATATGACTGACCACAGAATCACCGGCACACTGTTCACCGATTTCATCTATAAAGACAGACTAAAACACTTTTTTTTTAACAACCTGACGCTTACAGACTGCTGTTAGTTGACGTGCAGATGACTGTTACTGAAGTGTAGCTCTCCAGCAGGAAAGCGTGCCTCGCCAGCAGGCAACAACAAGCTCAAGTCCAGTTTTTGTCGAAACTTCAGAAAGTGTGCTTCTCTCAGATGTGGCAAAGTCATGACCTGCAACCACCAGCTGCCACGATATGAACGCTGTGCATGTTTGCGTGCGCATGCATGAACGCTCGCTTACGTTTCATGGTACCAGCTTCTTCCTCGTCCTCATCGTCCTCAGAGTTGATGACCATGGTGCCGAGCTGCGACTGCATGGTTCCGGTCTCCTCATGTTCGACCATGGTGGACACTGTACCACTCAGTGAATCCGCCGATAAACCAGCAGCACGAATCGTTCCCGAGTCACCTGGCCCCGCCCTCACCATTGTCCCCTGGTCAACCTCATCCTCATCCTGAAACAAAGCCAGTCAGGGAAGCCTCATGTTCAGTGACATCATCTACATGTAATGAGAAGAAGCTACCTGCTGCTTCATTTCAGCTCTTTCATACTCAATACTTTTCTAGAATTTCCTAAACACACTGCTGCTCTGCAGTGCAGGATCAGTGTAGGACTACATGAACATGATGCGTATCAATAATGCACTGTTACCAAGTACTGATCCAAGACTAACAATATCGTTTTTTGACTCGGGACTCAAGCCGAAGTCAACTCCTTGATTGGCTATTTAAGATTCTGTACCGAATTGTCATCATCTGCGTCTTGTTCTCGCTGCTCCGCCTCCTCTTGTCTCTTCAGTTTGATGTCCATGGCGTCAGTGACCAGGGCTCTGAGGACAGAGCTGGGCTTAGCTGACTTGATGAATGGATGCTGAGCAGGATAAGAATTGAAGAGAGAAGACAACACGTCATTTTATGGGGAAGAAAACCCATAGGTTTTTGTTTTGAAAGACTCTTGGGGTTGAAGGAATATAGAACCATGTTGACAATCTGAAGTTCTGATCAGAGTCAAACAACCAAAATACTAAAACCACATTTTCATTTAGAGCATTTTTTATTGATGTATTTGTTCATGAAACAGAAACATGAAACGTGTACAGCTTCATAGCTGAACCGGGTTAATTGTAATTGTTCTGTGTCCACTCACAAACCACATTTGTGTTTTCCTACAGCAGAGATATTTTTTAGAACCTCTGACAATTCATGTGATGGTCGAGGATTGTGTGGTTACAAATTAACAGTCATACATGATGGTACATCCTTACCTGCAGCAGCTGGGTGGCCGTGGCCCTTTTTTCTGGGTTCTTGACTAGACACTGGCTGACAAAGTCTTGAAATGTTAGCGACCACAGATTGGGGTGACGAAATGTTGGCGGGGGGTTTGTGGGAATCATAAAGATGGCCTGGAAGAGAAAACAGGATTCATGGACCCCTCAACATAACTTATGACACACTCAGCCCCCCTTCAGTCTTCATGGAACTGCCAAACACCATCATTTCTCCTTTTAACATAAATATGAACTCATTCGCTCGCTCACTCACCCTCATGGGGTGAATGTCAGAGTAGGGCGGCTTCCCCTCTGCCATCTCTATCGCTGTTATGCCCAGGGACCAAATGTCAGCTACACAGTTGTAGCCAATCTCCTGTATAACCTCAGGAGCCATCCAGAATGGCGTGCCAATGACGGTGTTTCGCTTTGCCATGGTGTCCTGCATGAGAGGAGACAGATAGCGGCGGACAGAGGAAGAACGATCGAAAATGCAAAGTTATTAGTCCGAAAAAAACACTCAAATCTCCAGAATGTGACAGCGAATCAGTCCGTGTCCAGTATTACACACTCCGCATCATGGTTGGAATCCTCCACTAGAAAGGGCACATCACGCTTGTATGCTTCCACTAGAAAAACCACATCACCGTTGTGCCCTTCCACAAGACAGACCGCATCACAGTTGTATTTCTATACTAGAACAACCACATCATGCTTGTATCCATCGACTAGAAAGGCTGCATCATGCTCGTACCCTTCCACTCCAAAGACCACATCATATTCTTTTCACTAAAACAACTGCATCATGATGCTTCACTAGAACAAGTGAATCACATTCATATCCCTCCATCAGAATGACCACATCACTGTTGTGTGCCGCCATTTCTTAACAGGTATATGGAAGCGGAAACATGTTTGTTGAGTGATAAATACATAAAATAGTAAAAAAAAAAAAAAGAAATGGTATATTACAATTGCTTAATATACGTTAGATATTTATGTGGATATTTATGTAGTATATATTATATGTTTATATCGATTTTTAGACATTTTTATGTATGTAGTGTATATGTATGTATAGTTATGCATATTTAGTACATATATTGTATATTTATAGGCATGTTTATATAATAATTATATTTGCTACATATCTATATGGATGTTATGTAGTGTATGTATATTATATATTACATGGATATTTGTGGTGTACATATATATATATATATATATATAGACTATATATTTATATGGAAGCAACATAGTGTACATATATTACAAATTTATATGAATATTTCTGTATATAATATTAGCAATAAGGTAAAATCATACGGTTAAAAAGGGGTGGGATCAAAAAAAGTGTTTACTTCTTCCTACTCCTTTTTCGAACTTATGTGTATACAATGAGTTAATGTTACTGTTTATTTTTAGTTTTATGTTTTTTTTATTTTTACACATGTTCAAAATAAATTCATTCATTGGAACAACCACATCATGCTCATATCCTTCCACTAGAAAGTCCCCATGTACAGTATATATCCATATATACATCTGTACATATGCCGGTACATGCACCTGTACATAAGGCCATATGTACACCCGTACATACACCCTTATACACGCACAGCAGTCTGTCCATGAAGACTCGGTCATCATGAAGACTCGGTCATTAGTCTTACATTCGTGCTATAAGACTAATCTAATCGCATTCGCAATTTCGGGCTATGCGATTACAAAACCGCATAATAAACCTGAGTGAGTGCCTGTGGACATGACTACCTCTCCTCCAGCGCCATTGGGTAGAGAGAGTGGTGACTCTTGTCTTACAGCTCTAACAAAGCTTTGCTCTCCTGTAGTGTGTGAAGACTGTTGACGTTGCACCCACAATATCCACAGCAGTTATGTGGTCACGTGACTATCTGGCGTACCGGTCCGCACTCACCGTAGTGACCCACATGGATGCCAAAGAAGAGCAGGAATGTGAGAAGGACGAGTTGATGGAGAAAAAAATTGCAATGTCTGTTACATGGCGATACTTTGGATTGGGGATGGGTATGAGTACTCCAGTACTTGTTTTTGATGTCAGTATTCGAGTAACAATTTACTATTATATTTGTTTTTGGCTACAATTCATTTGGTGTTACGTGCACCATGTCAGCCGCGACCAGGAAATGTGATGTCTAGAAATACTTTGACAAAAAGGACGCAGTGCATGATATGTGGCATTAAACTTGTGTAACATGGAAATACTAGTTCGATCCTTAACCACATGCACTTAAAGCACAAGGAGAAAGCAGCAGAGACAGCTCACAGGCAGCGTGGCATCACATCTTTTGCTAGCCCTGTTAGCACACGCCGTTGTGATCACACTAGAACAGAGAAAATTAGCCTGCTGATAACAAAGATGGTGACTGCGGCTATGCTCCCATGATGTCTAGTCGAAGGAGAGGGCTCACGAGAGCTGATGCCTCCATCACGTTGAACAACAGTAAATGTTAAGTAAATACTATTGACGTAGCTTAATGTTTAGTGCTAGTGCTTCCAGTCAGACACGGACCTCCCATAATTACTTTTTTTTAATGGTGATATATTTATATACTGTATATATATATATATACATACACACACATATATCTATATATAAAATTTGCGACTAATTGATTACTTGTTCATAATGTAATCAAAGTACTTGAATAATGAAATCATTAAAAATGCCCATCCCAACTTTGGATTCAGGTACGATGATGTTGAACCGCAGGACATATTGTGTAAAGGCTGTAAAGTTAATGTGTGCCGCCAATTTGTATCAATACTTGGAACAGCACAAAGTATGAAGAATTTATTTTCAAAAAGGGAAAAAAAAAATTTTTTTTCACTGAAAATATCATCACAATACTTTATCACAATACTTTATCAATCCCATATATATATATATATATATATATATATATATATATATATATATATATATATATATATATATATATATATATATATATATATATACACACACACACACACACACACACATAATACTGCATATGATATTGTTATCATTATTATTGTTGTATATTATTTTGAAAACAGTGCTGTAAAAACTTCAGGTTTTGTATTTTTTTATGTTATGATAAATACAAACTTCAAAACAATCATTATTCTCTGCAGTTTCCTTGATAACCAAACAAGTAGATTGGTGATGCAATTTATTTATGATATTGTAATTGCAAATCGCAATATTGTCCACTATAATTGCAAATTTTTACCAAATCGTGCAGCACTAGTTGACATCCACATGAACAGACACATATGGACAGAAACACCAGGTTAAGGATTCATGTTTGTTCTTACCGTCAGTTGTCCAGCGACTCCAAAGTCAGCCAGTTTAGCTTGACCTTCAGTGTTGAGCAGGATGTTTCCTGCTTTGATGTCTCTGTGGATCTTCCTCATGAAGTGAAGATACTCTAGACCCCTGAGGGTTGA
>CAAKHG010043776.1:0-24982 GCA_901007715.1 Dactylopterus volitans
TGCATTGGATGCAAATGGGTTTCTGCTGTTGGCCCTGTGCTGCTGCTGCTGCTGCTGCTGCTGTGACTATAAATAAACTCCAGAGTCATGCTGGCTATCTGAAGGTCCTTTCACTTGCTCTCTCTATCACACCACACACACACGCGCGCGCAGTCACGCACAGACACACACGACGAGGAAACAAAAGCCGTGCTCCTCTGACTAATGAAATTTGCCGACAAGGTATCTTAGTAGGGCAACACCTCACACCCTCCATCATATAATGTGAGATAACAGGAAGCAATTAGTCACAGCAGACAAGTATCCAAATGAGAGCAATGCAGCTTTCATCACAACTCTGGGTGCCCTTTTTATTTTTAGATATTTGAGTTGTTTTTTGTTTTTTTTTTCCCTTTCAGAAATTGCACTGTGAGAGCAGAGCAGTATGGAGTTTGTCATAGCGAGATGGAGCCAGACGGTGATCAGAGACACATAAGGTCAGAGCCGGGGGGTGAGAGGCCGACAGCTGAATCTCACATTCTTCACCGCAGTCAGACAGACTGCCACATCCCACCATCTGTACCTCTACTCTCTGTACTGTCATCACACACACACACACACACACACACACAGGCCAGCTTTACCTACAGCAAACCAAGAAACTAAAAAAAAAAGATAACGAAACTGTGCAACCCGCTGGCGTCGCCATAAATCACGTTGCATCTTTGAACCCAGAAATAAACGCGCACCAAAAAAGAAAAGGGAAAATCTCAAAATCATCATTCAGCTGGATTGTGTTATAGAGCAGCGAAGGGTGTGTGATACTTTCTGGAATAGTTTAGAAAAAAAAAAAATTACGCTTTTGAGTCCCTCTCGCTGAGAGTGAAATGAGAAGATCAATACTGCTCTCAGGAAGTCATTGCTCCCAGCCAGGAAAGAGCCTGACTCACAACCACAACTCTTCTTTTAACCTCTTGACAGAATCAGGCTGGCTGTTCCCCTCCGTTTGCAGTCATTAAGCTAAGCTAAGCTAATCGTCGCTTAGCGCCAGCTTCAAATCCAACACCGGTACTCAGTCTTTTTTTAATCAAAGAAAGTGAAACTTACTCCCTCAAATGTCTGACCTTTCCTTTGAAATGGAGTTTACTGAGCAAATATAGAGATGGGCTCCTTTATGCATAAGATAATAGTAGGGTGGCTTCTTTATAGCAAATCCTGCGTGTATCAAATATGCATTTCCAACTGGAAAGATCATGTTGATTATTGAGTGACGCTGCTCCACTTATAATGTATTTAAAAAGGTCTTTATGAATTACATTAGTTACGTTAGTACATAGTTCTATTTTACATCGGGTAAGAAAATTGGCAGCAGCTAAATGATAAAGAATTCAGATACTCACATACATGCGTTCTTGTATGAAAAAAAAATATACATAAGCCACAATGGGACACAGCTGATATTTCAAAAGCAGCCACATTTGAGAGCATCTAGCAAAGAGCTCTCAGCGGCTGTTACAATAAGACCTGCATTCTCCAAGATTCCAACCACTCTCCTGTTGAGATGCCTTTATTTTATGCCTGCTTAGCCTTTGTGGCCCTTAATAGGGTCCACACGTCCAGTGAAGCAGAGATGGAGGCATTGTGGGCCCCTCTTTGTCTCACACCCTGCAACAGACATCTGGACTCCTCTCCTGTTGCCCAATTTCGAGTCCCATTCAAGCGGGACAAAGGCGAGCAGGCGTCTGACCGTCCAAAAGTCGCTCTCCATCATGTTGGACTCTCACAGGCTGACATGGACACAATGAGGTGAAGGGAGGAGATGCAACAGCACAGAGGAACCGGTCTGACCTGTGCTGGAGGTGGTGTGCGTGTGTGTGTGTGTAGGGCTGAGTGAAACAGAGCTCATACCCCCCCAGGGAGCCGTGTGTGTCCACACACTCCCCAAGAGCCAGACCCGACCGGGCGCCGAAGCCACCAGCAGGGACAGATTGTGGGTGTGAAACAACAGCTGCTTAAATAAATCAACCAAACGGGGGGGTGGGGAGGGTGAGGGGGAACCGCTCCGGCCCGGAGAGTTTATACTCTCATCAGCTGCGGCGATGAGGACGACACAGGTGAAACCGAGAAAAGCGACAGTGGCGGCGGCGCGGTGCTGTTTTGGAGGCGGTTAACAAGCAACCGCGGCTCAGAGCATCAGCGTGCGCGTGTGAGTCAAGTTTATTTATACGGCACGGAATCTGATGATGCGTCTCCGGGGGCTTTATAAACATTTGACTTCCTCTGTCCTCGGGCCAGCCGTTCTGAATAACTCCAGAAAAAAAAAAAAAAAAATATATATATATATATATATCGTTTGGATCGATAACACAGGAAAGCAGATGGAATAATCATCCATTTGTGCTGCAGGGCATTTCTTATTTTATATTATGGGACTGAGCGGCAGACTGTGAGCGAGGAACAGCCACAGTTCACACATGAGCGGTGCGACTGTTGATGGGAGGGAACATTTCGGGGTGATGCTCAGGCAGTGTGGGCACAAAGAGACACCACAGTCAGTTATGGGATATCAGACACGCCACGCACTGACGCAGCATTCAGTCTGCCCAACTGAGGGCAAGACGCCACCGGCCATCATCCAAAACTTGCATTCAAGATTTCCTTGTCTGACCCGTTTGAACTGTGGCATTGTCATCAGGAGGTTCGAACTTCACTTCTACATCCAGTGTTCTGGTGCACTTGACTTGCACTTCACTTGTATAAACTTACATTCTTGGATCCGGATTGTGTTTCTTATTTCATTTTAACACAAGAGACATAATAATGCTTCAGAACACCCCAGGTTCTTTCAGGCAGTCATCTTTGTTTTTGGAATAGAATATTTAATTCCCCGCCCACGAACCTTGAAACACAATCTTACAGCCAAACAAACGCCTTTGACCTATCACCCAAATCCCAGAGTGTGGAGACAAATCAACCACATGGCTCCCAATAACCCAGAATCTATTCAGTCCTACCCATCCTGCGATGAATTGTGTGTGAGGTATCGATTAAAGGCAACACACACGCACGCACACACACACCGCAGATTCCTCGCCCCCTGTCTCTTTAAAACACCGGAGGCTGCTGAGGATTTGTTGCGGATATCTGCCGGGAGTGCGCGGCTCGGCATGTGTGCGGCGCGTCACACACACATATAGTCGCGCAAACTGGCGCCGCAAACCCGCAACTGTGCTTGATAAGAGAGGGAGAGAGAGAGAGGCAGAGAGGGAGCGCGCACGCACGCACGCACGCATGCAGGGGAGGGGGAGGTATTTTCATTCATGAGCCGTTTTAAACGTAGTTTAAAAAAAAAAAAAAAAAGCTGCTCTCCGGCTGCTGCGAGTGAGTAGTAACGGGGCGTGTTGGAGGGACGCGACCATGCGGGGACTAAGTGATGCTGCTGAGTTGTAGGTTTCTCCGGGGCGGTGCTGCTGCTGCCGCCGCTGCCGCTGCCAGTGCCGCCGCTGATGCCGCCGCTGACGCCGCCACGGTCTCTGGGAGTGACATCAAAGTTTTGCGGGCATGATTTCACTCGCCTGGAGTCATCCACATGACGCGCGGCGGCGCAGCTGATTTTGTCGACTTCCCTCGGTCAGAAACCGGTGCGGGTGTGTTTTTTTTGTTTTTTTTTTTTGAGCGCGCAGCTTTGACTCCGCGGATGCTTCGGTCCTGAGCGGAGGGTCGGACGGAGGCTGCAGACTCGCCCGGATCAGACGCCGGAACAGCGTGGAGATGAACTTTGGAAATTTACTTGTGGCTCTCTCATTCGCCACCATCACGGCAGGTAACGCGCTAATATGGAGAAATCGACTCTTGAAAAAAAAACTGTCTCTCACTCTCTCTTTCTCTCACTCTCTCCCATACCCACACACACACACACACACCTTATCGCGTCTTGCCCTGCCAGACGGATGCGCGTGGTTGTATTTCAAACACGTTTTATTTTATTTTATTTATTTTTTTTACATCTTTGGGAACTGAGAGGTATCGTCCGACGAAACGAATTAGGGAAATATCACACAGCTGCAGGTGATTTGTTCCATCCAAATACGGCCGTTGAACGCCACGAGGATGCGCGCTCCCGCTCAGGGTGCCCCGCGTGCGCGCCGACGGCGGCCGCACACGCAGGCGGGAGATGGCAGGGGAGGATCCGCGGGGTCAGAAGGGAAAGCGTTACGTCTCACTCGGGGAAGGTGTCATGGTCTGAACCATGACCCCCCTCACACACACACACACTGGTTTTGCAGATGCATACATTAAGATGCCCTTAAAAGCTTGCTTTTGATTACCTATGATAGAGGGATTCTATTTTAACCATTGCCTTAATAGCAGCTTACATCTCCAGGCTTTAATCCACCCCCTCCCTTCCACCACCACCACCCAAAAAAGCAGGGCTTACAAAACAAAACAATTCACGAGAGTGCAGATGTTTATAGTTGGGCACGTACAATAGAGCAGAATGCTGTGTCTCGGTTTCATACTTTTAAGCAGATCGGAGTGCGTTTCACCCTTTAGGTATTCAACGTGAAGGGAAAGGTATTAAAATTAACAAGTTGTGGACCCAAGAAAACCCCTCCCATCTGCATGACTCTCTGCGTGCCTGTGTGCAGTCCAACGTTGCAACAAAATCACAGCCTCCGAAATGACCATTAGGACAAACCACCTCTGATGATGCAGAGCCTCACGTGTCATTTTGGGGGGCCGCTGTTGAGCATTGCTTACTCTGTTGGTCGGTAGCACGCAGCAACGCCAGCAGGTAATCAATTATTAAATGTATCAGACACATGCAGCTGTGTTGTGTTTCTTTTCTTTAGAAAAAAACAAACAAAAAAATGTTAGCAGCCGCTAACATCTGCTTAAAAATGCACGCCTCTTGCGGCCTGCTCTAATTGGTCAAAGTCGGTCAGTGCCAACACCTGCAGCAGCCAGACAATATGGATGAAAAATATGTTCTCAAGGTTGAGAGGCGACAAAAATCACGCGTCACACCCGAGGCGACCTTCAGCTATGTGGCACATTTTGGTGGCCGCCAGGGGGCAGTGAGGCAAGCGCATGCCACCGGCTCGCTTTCGGTCACGTGATTCTGACGCCGCGCGGAAAACAAACGGAGGGCAGGAAGTAAGTGGCAGCGATGGAGGCGCCGGGGGGAAAGTGCCCGTTTAGGTGGGATTGCGAGAGAAAAGGTGCCGGCGGAAAGTCGGCAAACGCGCGGGACGCGGCAGCTACCTGCGTCTCCGGACGTCGCTCCACAGCAAACAGCAAACGAAGGCGTACAAAAGCAATGGGGGCTTGTAACGACTTTGTCAGCGGGTGCGTGCGCGACCCGGCCCCGAAAGCATCAGACAGCGAGCTACGTTTGGTCTTCGCCAGGGTGAGTCTTTTTTTAATTTATGGCTATATCATAGCTAGCGTCTGTGAGCATCAGCGGCTAGCAGCAGCCATGAAGCGCCTCGGCGTCACCGTTGCCATTGTTAACTTTGCTGGGTCAGCCGCTCTCAGATCGGGTGAAACACCCGTGGAGACGCGGGTCGTTGCAGGAGGAGACGGGGGAGGCTGCTGCTGCTGCTCCCCGCGCCGCGTTTTCTCCTCCCGCGGACCGGCTGATCCCGACATCGGTCTCCATCTCTGGTAACCGAGGTTAGCTGTAGGAGCCCAGGCTACCGACCCCGCCTCGTTTCATTCACTTGGGCAAAATAAACCACTGAACAAACGACTCATTCGACCTAACGTTACTGCATATACACCCGATGAATGTAGGTTATTCAGTGCGACTTGACGTAACTAACGTCATTGTTCCAGGGGAAAGAAAATGTCAACTATAAGCAAATAGACAAGTTACCTTTGACGAGGTGGTCGCTGCACACGCGGGCATCATCCGGCTCTGCTCCTCCAGAGCGCAGGCGAGGATTTAAGCCATTTTTCCGGCGTTTTTCCGTGAGCTTCTTGCATTTTCCCGCTTTGTGAACGACCACCATGGGCACTCGGTAAAAGCTCTTGCTTTTTTTCACGGTTCGATCGATTTGAACATCCACAGACGACGCGCAACATCGGCATATTGACTCATCCAGACTACCTACTAGCTACTTTCTTCGGCAGTAAATCACTTCCGGTCCTCCATTTGTGTTTCGCGCCCGCCGCCGCCCAACACGGAAGTGACGTCAAGTGAAAACTTCCTTCTGGCTTGTGATTTCTACAAAACATGTTCACACATTCACCATTTGCAGAGCAACACTATCGTTCATTCGGAGTCGCGTTTCTGTCTTTTAGATGAATGTCACTCATATATTCTCTCCTCTCTTTCTCCTGCTCTTTTCCAAACTTGTGAGGCAAATGTCTGGCTCACCTGCTAGTTGCGCAGTGCTGTGTTTTCCAGCTAGTTGTTAGCATTGTCTTGTCTTCTGCTTGGTAGCAGGCAAGCAAGCCGGAGTGCTTTATCTGAGAACATATGCAAACAAATTCTATTTTCACTAAGCTAATATTGGGTGGCGTATTAGCAACATCAGTCTCGCTCTATTTTCCATCTTCTTCAGTGATATCCTTTAATTTAGCTGTGACTCTTGAGCGCCGTGGCCCCTGCGACTGCTCTCGCCACTTGCTTCGCTTCATTAATATAATCTGGTTCCACCTCTTACCGTTATAGGTACTTTTCAACACCCACACCATCTGCCCACATCCATTAATCTGGAGTGTTTCCTCTCATTCCCACCTCTGATATGCCCCGGGATCCCATAAAGCAATGTGCATTTTCAAAAAGCATTTCCAGAGAAGAGGATTCAGACAGGCTTCATGATATCTGCTGTGTCGAGACAAACACCGGCGGATATTGGTTGGTTGTTTTTACAGAATCGAAATGTGAGAGTTCACGGTGCTTACAGAGAGATCTGTCCTCTTTGCACTGGTGTGTCCTAGCCAATAACTTCTTCTCTGTTGTTCTGGAGATTTATATTTTCTCCAATCTGCGAGGGCTAAAATAACAATTCAGCCTCCCCAAGAAACAGAATTTGATGCATGTCAGGGGATGCAAACATGATACAAACAATAAATAAAAAGTCCAGAAGGATGGATGTGGGCGCGATAAAACAAAACAGTGTTGCTAGGTCTTTCCTAGGACACATATTCATAATTCTTGAGTATTTAAGGGTTAATTTGACACCTTTCCTTCTCTTTCATTGTCTCTCTCTCTCTCTTTCACCCTCTTTTCCTCTCTCTCTTTCTCTCTCCAACGCACACACAAAAGGAATCTCAATAAATTTTCCATCAGCGTGGAGCCCCGCGCTTCTCACCGAGATTTCATTTATCTTGAGCTGTATTCACACCGCGCTGTGGCCGTGCTCGATGTGGAACTAATTGATGCCAAACAATGCTTGGCTGGTGATTCGTGTCCACTCTGTCCTTCTCATTGCCTCATGACAAATATATCTAAAGGCTGAGTAAAAGACTCCCACGGTCCCTCCCGATGAAATGAGCGCAGATGATGAAACATAGCAGAAGGTAGTTAGTCGTCTAATGTGCCACATGAGCAGGCAGCGGCCTGAGTCATGCTCCCGGATGTTGATGATGTCCCACTTTCGGTACAGTCGGCAATGACATCATTCAGAGATTAGATGACGGGCAAGGAGGGGCGGCTACCAAACTAAAGGTTTATAAGAGTCCAGACTTATGCCAGAATAAAATCCGGCAAGACTCTTTTTTTTTCCCCCCTGCTCAAAATCGAGCTTGCTGTAGCACGTTATCGCCCTTCCGCAGAGATTTCCTGGCAATGTCACAAAACTCCTCGAATGGCTTTGGCCTTTTTAAGTATGTAAATGAACCGAAATTGAAAAAGACAAGGGTAAATCTCAGCAGACAGAAACCAGCCCCACAGACAAGCTGCCAGCCTCCTGCTTCGGCACTTCAAAGTGCATGTAAACTCCGTGTCTGAGCAGCCCGCCGAACAGAGAGATAGTTTTGTTTCTCAGCAGATGTCAAGCTTTGAGCTCCGACAGGTCCAAGTTCCTGTATATGTTCCGCTCCGAGCCCGACTGTCGCTAAGAGGCACCAGGATCTTGAGCAAAACAGGCCGTCCCCTCTGCTGCTTTGTTGTTTTCACGCATTAGCGTGACAGCAGTGTACTTCTGCCCCTGGGGACGATGCAGGGTTAATATTTGTAAATACTAATTAATGAAAGCTGCCCCCATTATGTAACGCAGCAGCTAAGAGCCAAGAAACGCCAAATATAGCCTGAATCAACAGAGTTTCTTATCCTGCCAACTCCGTGTTAGATGAGGCAGAAATATGTGGAGACGCCACGAGCAAACATGTGGGTGTGTGTCAGAGTTTGCAATAAGACCAATGCAATAACTTGTCTGTCAGAGCTGCGCGCGGCACTAATGGGCTTTTATCTAACTGTGGCTGTTTGCGTTCTGTGGATAATGGGGGCCTATTTGTACTGTGAATAAATGAAGAAATCCTCACAGACGATTTGCAGGCAACGCGATTACTGCATCTAATCATCCTCGCGCACACATGATCAGATCATGATGGTTTAAGTCCATGGCTCAACTTTTATTGATGCCGCCGATAAAGCGACCGGAGCTGTTTGTTTAGCGGATAAAAACGCCTTAATTATCAGCTTTGGTTTGGAGCAGTGGAAATGTGAACGGGAGCCGTTCAATTGAATTTGCGGCGTTTCTGCCGGAAAAGGGGAAAAAAAAAGCATCTCAGCCCGGGGTCTAAACACACTCATTTTTACAGTGGTTCGCCTTCAGAATGTAGAGCAGCGGTAACCTTGCATGAGGCCGGAAACACTGTCATTCACAAACCCCCCTACATAATGGACGACAGCTCAAGGTTGACTGCCGTTCACGCTTATAGATTATCTCGGCTCGCTCTCCCTTCCGCCTCGCGTGTGAGTCGGAGTTAAGAGGTGTGCGTGAGCTCCATTGATTGGACACAGCAACGGCACAAAGATGATGCATGTTTCCCCAACTTCAAGGGGAGTAAATATGGATTTATTTTGCTTTGCAGCGTTCAGCGGTCGGCCCTGAGTCGATGCACGTGTTGAGCTGAACGTTTGTCTGGTTCAGAAATTCCCGTCGAGTGCGGCAGCGCCGGGATTAGTCAGCTGATATCTTCTGTTGCGTGTAATTTCTTTTTAGGTGTTTTGCTTGTTTTCAGAACGCCGCTCAGAAAAACACTTATAGCAGTCGGCTGCAACTCCACTCCGAGAGCCATTATAAAGTCAAACGTACACTAAATTGAAATTTTGTCCTCATTGGCAGCACTTTTGTTTCCCGCTGATTAAAGCTCTGCATGTTGTCTGTAACAACGGCACGAATGATCTCAGGCGGCGGCTTGTGAGCCCTGTTTCCCCGTCTATGCAATTTGTTGTGAAACTTGCGTACATTATTAGCCCGGTCCTTTCCCACTCCTACATCCCTTGTAAATTTAAAAGTAATTTCACACCGGAATGCCCCAGATTAATATTTTTTACACAAATCAAGGAGCACTCTGAATTCTGCCACACACTTGGTTATCTTTAAATCCCCCTGCAAGCTCTAATGGCCCATGTTTATGATCCGACTATGAGCAAATCTTCACCAAGGTCCCCATTATTGCCTGAGACATTTATATTTCCCTGTCACAAACTGGGCTGACAGAGTTTCTCTTTTTGCTGAAAGGTGCTTTCAGCCACTGCACCACAATCTTCCTGTCATCAACCAAACATTACTGTGGAAATATATTTTCCCTCACCAAGCAAACGGGTTGGCGCCGTTCAAGGTGGCGTAGACTTTCCAGTGATTGCAGACTTGTCACAGGAGTGTGTTGTTGCTTGTCACGTTGGCCATCTGAAGCTGTTTGCTTTCCTTCCTCTGACAATGCCGTGTTCCCTGTGATACATGAGCATGATGCCACATTGACGCTATTGCCCAGATGCAGTAAGTCAAACCCATTACACCTCAATGGTAACTCAATGAAAAAAAAACGTCCCCGTACGCTTTTAAAATACTGCATAGACCAGAACTGAAAGTGCACTGGGTATTTTTCAACCGGGGCCCCTGTTTTTTTTTCTTTCCCCCCAATGTTTTTGGAGTCTAAATAATTATTTGGAACGAAAATAATTCAAAACACATTAATATTCAGCAACAACACTGTAACCGTCACCTGGGAAACCGCTGCAATTGATTTAAATGCAATCAATTAATGAGGGAACTTTTACCTGTCAAACTACATCAACTAAATAGTTCTTGTTTTGGCACTGACTGGATCATATTTTTATTATACTGCATACGCGAATGACTCTAGCCGAGATGTGCCATTTTTGTTTTGCGTTTTGGTTCCTCTCGCCTCTGTGTTAAAATCCTTGTCAGCGCGGCTTTATTATCAGTGTAGCGGTACATGTGTCTCGCATTATTGATTTATGTGTGCTGATGTCAAATCAGCGCAACAGCCGATAACATTAGCAAACCTCCACTCTGTCTGCGGCAGCTCTCGGAACAGCATGTTCCTCAGGAAAAAGGGCTTCGGTTGAGGACTTTGTCTCCTGCTAGACGTCACGGCGTGAGTGGCGGGCTGCACTTTGTGGCGAATTAACGCGAGTGTTCATCCGTCTGCAGCTGCAGCGTGACCGAAACAACCAAGGAGTCCAGCATGTTCCCGGCATTGGGCAAGTGTGGCACATCATGCTGTCGCCACGACTCAAAAACAGCTGAAAAACACGAGACCGTGGTTCATTTTCAATCGGCAGAATGATGCTCGGTATTGAACAGACTGAAATGGGTTTTGTTCCTATTCATATGTTCCTATGTCTCATGGTTCCTTCAAAAACCCAGAGAAATTGGACACTGTTTAACAGCTAGATCCCCACTCATCTTTTAAAGGCATCTCTACTCTCATTTAAATGTGCACGCGGCAAAGGAAACGAGTTTGCCATGGTGACATTCATGCCATTCAGACCTTTGAAAGCATCCAGCATTTATGTGCTGACACAATGAGCACAAGGATGGCTCGGCCTCATAAACACTGGAGAAAGAAGCATTTAAAAACAGAGAGGTTTGAGTAATGAAGCTTGTATAATAAAGTAATTTGATTTGTTCTTTGTTAATGGCTAATGTGATTGCTTTTGGCGTGGTTGACTTTACCGAGTGTTGGGAGCAAGGGAGTCAGCAAGCCCAGCCTGTGAGTAAGTACAGTATAATGTCGTTTTCTGTTCATTTGTCTTCAAAAATAGAGCTCTTTCTCCGCTTTCCCCGTTGAGAATGGAGAAATTTGAAGTTTAAGATGCAAAGAACTGCTGAAAGAAAAAGAAAAAAAAAACGGAGAACTGCATTAGATATTAGTTGGAACAACTTTGGTGTATTGAATATTGTATAATGATGAATCAAGCAAGAACACGCCGCTGTAAGATATATCTACACAAGATGTACTGCACTGAAGGAACACTCTTATGGTTGTACTCAACATTCTCATGCAATCCAGTAGAATACAGGGCAACATTCTCGCCACAAAAGATCAAAATGACTGATTACTATTCTTCATTGCGCTCTTCATTCACTCTTCATTGCACTTCATTGCACACACATTCGCCTCTTCAATGTTGCATGGAGGTGCCTGTAGACGGGCAGACTGAGGTGGCGGTTCACATTTTTAAAAAGGGGACCAGAGGTTTTGCTCTAGTGGATCATACTACTCTGCCTCCCTGGTAAGCCTATGACAGGCAGCTGGAGGAGAGACTCAGTCTGATTGTTAAACCTTTTATTCAGTAGAAACAATGCGGTTCCAGCCCTGGTTGTGAACCAGTGGACCAGGTCTTTACCCTTGCAAGGGTCATGGGTGTTAGTCCATGAGGAAGGCTCGCGCCTGTGTCCCTCGCAGGGGAGGCGGGAAGCTACTGGGGCTGCTGTTATGAGACATTCAGCCCCCCCCCCCATATTTCCGGAGTGAAAATTGTTGCATTTTTGGCTCGAGGTCGGACATGTTCCCAATGGGGGCTGTGCTCCGCCAAGGTCATCCCTTTCCACCAATTCTGTTTGTGATATTCATGGTCAGATTCTCAATGTGTAGCCTGGGGCGGAAGAGTGTCTGCTTCGGGGACCGAAGTGACGACATGGTGCTTGTGGCTTCATAAGACTGTGACCTCCTGTGGCCGTGGCCCTGCCAGAAAAGCGTGGCTCGCTCCCTTCCATGTCGGGAGAGAGTCGCAGCCCCGAGTGAAGGAGTTCAAGCAAGTCGGGGGCTTGCTCATTGGCAAGATGAACGGCTAAAATATGCAAATGTTCAGGGAGGCGCGAGGATTCACAGGGGAGAGCGCGGCAGATATGACAGAGGATGAACAGAGGGCAGATGACAGAGTTTGCCGTCCCGAGTTCGCCGGAGAGAAGACATTTTCAGAGTCCGCTTTGGATTCGTGGCTCAGAGTATGTCTTTCTCCAAACTCTTCTGTGGTTCAAGCAGTTAAGAAGTTGGAAGTTGAAAGACACGAGTGTTTAGCCGCAAGGGAGTCTAGCAACAGACTGCTGCGTTGAAAAATATTTGTCGCTGCCAAGGTTTGAGTACTGAAAGTCAGGCTGTTTACTCTGCTGCATGAATCGCCGCCATTCTTTTAATACACTCCCAACGCTTAAGTAGGAACACAATACAAAGCCACTGAAGTACCTGTTCAAGAGGTCAAATCTCTTTTGGTTTTGTGATATAATCCAGTTACGTGGGAGGGAGGAGGGGAGGTAGCGAGAAAGGGAGAGAGTTGTAAGTGATGTAACCGTGTCACACGAGTTGTGTCTTGAAACTTCCAGTGAAATCTTTATGCGCTTTGCAAACGTGGTTTATTGCCACGACATCACTCGGCATTAAAAACACACCACATTTATCATCACATGGACAAGCACATTGAGACACATCCCATGCAGATGTGAAATTTAATCTGCGAGAAGACGCATTATGACATGCGGAGGGATTAGTGGTCGACTGGAGCCTGACATGAAATGATCAACACTTGTTCTCTTGCATACTATTTTATAATGTCGTGTAAGGACCCGCTGGATATGCTACATTTTAATGTCTCGATTAGTATCCATCCACGTTCTGCATTAGTGTTCTGAGCTGTCCTGGTTGGCGACCCCGGGGGTGTTAGTGCTCAGATCACTCTTTAGATGTTTACTTCAGGTTTATGCCACGATGGCGACTCCTGGTCTGCCAGGATCAAATCAGTTCATGAAAAGACATAAATCTGCTTACAGCTGAAAAGTGAGGATTTATCCTGATGCCTGAGATTTAAGTATAATGTAACAGCAGCGCGTGCAACAGCATGTGTGTCATTGGGTTACTCCTGACTGCTCCTCTCCAATCTCCCCAATGATAATGGAGGATTTTCATGCGGTCTAGATTATATGCTGAAAAATAATGCCTCAGACAGTGCAGCACAACAATCAGCAGCACACTGACCATTTCATTTTCTTTCTTTCTTTTTTTTTTTTTTTTTTTTTTTTTAGGGGGAGAGAAGACCATCTGTTCCTTAGAGCCAAACTAAAAGCGGCGGGATTTGAATTATTCATTTTTCTAACTGTAATACATTGTTAGAGACATTTGGTCGTGCTCTAAAAGCTTACCGCAGGTCTCAAAGCAGTGGGTCTTTTCCTCACAGCCAAGAAAAGATAGTAATGGATTCCCATAGAGAAGGATATGGGAGTTATCTATATCTGCAGACCTCTCCTGTCCTTATCTCGGGTCTTTTTTCCCCCTGAAATGCATCAGTCTGCCTCTCTCATTCTATATAACTATCCGTCTACTGTGCGACGCTCCTGACTGACAGTTTAGCCATTAACATATCATATGGGTGGTTGCATTCTCTGTAAAGGTGAGGTCTTCTGTGAAAACACTCTGTTATAGATATCTTTTCTTGAGCAGATGACAATATATAAGCTTTTTTTTTTTTCCCAGTCACTTTCCTGCAGAGTGTACAGAGGAGGACTTGGTCTTATACCAGTCATCTGAAAGTCACAGCTTTGCTCTTTGTCTTTGTCCAGCGTCGCGACAGAAAGACGAGCCTTCCTCCACAAACCGCCTTGATGCCGTCTCTCCCGAGATTATGTGTCCTCCTGAACGGTGGTCAGCCGGACAGATAACAACTGCCCTCATCTCCATTTCACAGGCTCTCGAGCGCGGTTTGAAGACAGCGCACCTCGCATCGTGGAGGACCCCTCGGATTTGATTGTCTCCAAGGGGGAGCCGGCCACCCTCAACTGCAAGGCGGAAGGCCGACCCACTCCCGGCATAGAGTGGTACAAGGACGGCGAGCGGGTGGAGACGGACAAAGATGATCCCCGCTCCCACCGCATGCTCCTGCCCAGCGGGTCCCTCTTCTTCCTGCGCATCGTTCACGGGCGGCGGAGCAAACCGGACGAGGGCGTTTACACCTGTGTCGCCCGCAACTACCTAGGGGAGGCCATCAGCCGCAATGCATCGCTGGAAGTTGCAAGTAATGCCGCTATGTTATTGCTCATAATCGTGAAAGCGTGTACATGAATATACATAATGTGCGTGCGTGTCTTTGCACCACAAATTGTTGTGTCCCAGAGCTTCTTGCAGCTGCGTGGCAGCTTTATGGAGGACCACTGGAGGGTTGCTTGAAAATAATGAACGAACCAGACAGTATAACTTGGAAAGATGGTGGTGTAGGTGGAAAAGAAATTCAGTCATAAACAATAGACTGAGGATTTATTCCTGATTTCAGGTCACCATGGCAATAAAAAAATGTGTTGTGTCTTTAGCTATTTATTTTCTTGTATTAGATCTCTTATGGCAGCTTGAGGACACTCAGGTCAGTGATTGTGAATTATTAAAATGTTTCATGCAATTTGGCTGATTAACTACTTAGCTAAACTATTTATATCTAAATACAATATGCGGCTGGATGACGCGAGTTAGATCATGATCATTAGCAGGTTTGATTTGTGCTGGCCAATGTGGCAAGATTTTACATGGCTTCAGTGTTTTTGAATTTTCTTTTGACTTAAAAGGGAATTTCCAGTTTTTGTCCTCATATTTTTCACTATAACTCCGGATCACAGCAAATTTGATAACTTGGTAGGACAGGATTGGGTACAGTTTCTTAGCCAATAGCATGTTCCCTGTTATTGACCTGTTAATTTAGGTTACTGGTTAGGTTATCTGTTACAATCATTTCGCAAGAGCAAGCTTTGTTTTTTACCAGCTAACCCTTGCTTCACATAAAGATAATTTCAGATTTAAAGTAAGGGAAAAAAAAACCTTCTGTCTTTGTGTCATACTGGATCGACTATTGTTGAGTTCCTTGCAACAGCAGCAGGGATTTCCAGAGGACTACTTTCTTGTCTTTCAGACTGAGCAAGTGTGTGAGATTATTTATGTTACACTGATACACTGAGGTGTTTTTTTTTTCTTTCTTTTTTTTTTTTTTTGAAAAGTTGTGAGAGGCTTTTCCCCATACGCGGTCTTATTTTGCACAGTTCTACAATTCCCTTTAAATGCCTGTTTGGCCATCATTACATCACTGATGGAATTCAACAACACACGTCTTCCTCAGCAACATCTTTCACCGAAAAAAAACAACAACAAAAAAAAAAAAACACTGAGGCATCTTTCAAGCTTCCTAGCACAGTGAATGATCGTGTTTACCTGGTGATTAGTACACTAATTACATCACAGAAGATAAGTGGACTCCCCCTGCCCTCGCTGGAGGACATTTTCAGATCATGCTGCCAACAGCATTCTGACGGATGACGCTCGCCATCCCTTTCCTCTTCCCCCATCTAGAAGTTGCCACGGAGCCTGAAGGACGCCTATTTGCAAGCTCAAAAACACTTTTAACCTGAGAGCTGTCACTGACGTTGACTCCACAGCCCCCCCCACCACCACCACAACCGCCCCCAGCACCGCCACCACCACCCCCTGCCCCCACCTCCCGCTCACAACAAGACACACCACAGGACTTAACAACTTTAACACTTTAACACTGTAACTGGGGAATTGTGCAATAACTGTGAATGTGCAATAACACTTTGCATACACTTTGCATTTATTTTTTTACAGGCAAAGGAGCACTGGGCTGCCTCAAAAGCTCTTCTTATTATTCTATTGTTTTTACTGTTCTTTTTTTTTCCTTTTTTTTTTTTAAATCTTCTCTCTGCTTTGTTGTGGCTTGCCTGCATAAACAGGTGTGTACGGAAGAATGAATGAACTGTTTTTCAGCAGCGTAGCAAAATGTTTTTTGGACTTCTGTGCAATGGAAAATTACGCATTGTATTGTATTCTACTAACAAGACATAATTATACATTTTAAGGAGAGAGCTACAGAAAAATAGTGGTGCAAGTGACAATTACTTTCATCGTTTTTTTTTTTGTTTTTTTACTGCTAAGAAATTCACAGTTTTGTTTTTAAATGTCAGAAAATACCAAAACATTGCAATTTTCCGGGGCAACGTCAAAGAATATGTCTTCAGATGCCTTATTTTGGCAGACGGCCAATCCGAACCCCAAAGGCGGTGTGTTAACTGTGATATGTGACAAAGATAAGCAGCAAATGATATTTGAAAAGCTGCAACCAGAATTGCCTCTGTCTGAATGGCTCTACAGAAAATTGCCCATCACTGTTCAGGTATGTTGAGGCAGCCCTGATGAGGCTTTATACATGTTGCACATGTATTCTTACTGGCCTGTGAAGGACCTCTTACACGGCAGCCCGATTATCATTGCATCACCTGAGAGTTGTCTCCGTGGGTGCCAAAGGGACCGTGGACATGAGCATGCATGTATCTATTTTTTTTTTTGCCGGTGGATCGTGCAGCAGGGGGAAAACGTGTGCTTCCTCATATCTTGGTGAAAGTGCAGTGGAGTAAAAAAAAAAAAAAGCTCCCACTAGAAGCCATGTCTATTATTTTTCCTCCTCCGTCCCAGACGTGTGCCATTGTCTTCCCTCCCTCCTAATTGTGTGGCTCGGCCGCGTGCTGAACTGCCTGCTCTCTTTGGCATGAGGAAATGGATTAGACAATGGGTTGATTATGGGAAGGAGCGTTGCAGATAAGCAAGGTCGAATTGCCCTCGTTAAAAACACAAAACAGCAATTTGAGCGTTCTTATCGTGCACCATTTTGAGGCTTCCTCACCGGCAGCGTGTGTGTAAGTGCTCATGGCTGACTGACCCCATCCAAAGGCAGCGACAGCCTCCTAAGATATGCAGTACATGGGGAAATATAGGCAGCTGTAACGAATGCAGGGCCGAGGGAGGATATGAAGCATATACTGTCACACGGCCGCTGTTAAATTGTTGACAATTAAAATTTCGCTTTGTGTGCAGCCGAAGGTTATAGTACACTCATATCATTGAAGGGATGATTCCCCCGCAGGCACTGGGTGACTCACAGTATTAATAAGTGCCTATTTTGTTCTAATCTCGCTGCTTTCAGCTAGCCGGGGCATATGCTAAGACAGCATGGTGGTGGTCTTAGACTCTCCTCCTCCCGTCTGCGTGAGGTTGTGCTGACTGTGGGGTAAATAGTGACCCAATTAGCTCTGGCAGGGATGAGGGGGAAGTGCGTGGTGTTAATGAGCGGCCAGTGTTAAGCTGGTGGTCTTGCAGAAATGTGTGCGTGTGTGCGCGTGTGTGTATGTGGTGTGTGTTCGTGGCAGGTGTCTGAGGGACAACAGGTGGGAAGAGCTTTAAACTCCCACAGAGCAATGATTAATACGAGTGCATCTGGTAGGACTGTGAGGACTGTTAGGACGGCTAACCAAGCAAGCGTGCTGACACTAACTTGGTTTTAACCACATTAATTACACATTTATTGCCAGTGACTGATGCATAATGTATCGTGCTGCATGACTAACACATCTCTCTGCAGACAGGTTCAGGCTCGCTCTATATGGATTTGTATCTCAGTAAATATGGGACACACATCTCTTGCCCAGTTGCTATTCCATTCAAATTTGCTTCTTTTTTTTTTTTTTCGGAATAAATGCTGCCGCATTATTCTGTCTTCTTCTACTGTAAGCTGCCAGTGACCATCTGACTCGCTTGACTATTTAAAAAAAAACAAAAAATAACGAGACAGAGGGAGGCGACTGAAATCCATGCTTCCACCCCTCCAAACTGTCTTGGCTTTAAAATAAAATCAGGAAAAAGAAGGAGAAAAAAGAAGAAAAAAAAACCCACCATGTGTCTATATTTCAGAGTCATGAATGCGTCTGGCTGTCTCAGTGAGGAGACAGTCACATGGTGTGTCAGGATTAGAATAAAGTAGGACAAATAAAAAATAAAACTTGCTTAAAAGGCTTAAGAGCCAGATGTTCCTCTTACTCCTGATGAGGGATTATGAAGGAATCAAAGTTGTGGTTGCAGCTTGTTCTTGGCTTCTTCTGCTCCCTGTTCTCTCTTCACTGGACAGAGTCCGCATATATATGTATATAGTATTTCATCTGTTCTCAGGCAGGCTAAAATTGTCAGCCTGACTCTTAAATCGTCTGTTATGATATGAGTCCAGTCAAGCCCTAACAATATCGCAGAATGTGATGCCAGTTTTATAATTGAAACATCATTGCATTATTTTTTTATTTTTTTTTATAGAAAGCGGAGGACTTGTTGGCAAAGAGTTGCTCATAAAGACAATTGGCCCTGGATCCGCTTCTCATCCTCCATCAACACGATCAGACAATAGATGGATTAAAGCAATCGCTCTTCTCTGTAGGCAAAGCCTCCATTAGCCGTGACAGCGCAGTATCATGGCAATGGGATTAGACCACCTCCCTAATGGGTTTACTGCTCTTCCAAATAAAAGAACAATAGGAGTCAAGCCCAGGGTCATCTCGGGCTGCAAAAACCTGCACCTCTGTGTCCGTCCCTCTACCTGTCAGCCATGAAAACACTCATGCCACGTTCACTGTCACCGCTGTCACCTCATGTCGAGCATGAAAGCTCTGGAGTTGTTTTTTTTTTTTTTTCCTTTTTCTTTTTTTGGCCGTCACAACCATCCATCATGCTTCGCCCGACGTGCAGATTATGGAAATGATACGTGAACATTTCAGCCACAATCTGTAAGGAAAAGTCACCATTAACAACGTGCTTTAATCAACCCTGTGCCCGCGACACAAAGTGACATACATGCTGTCATTCTTGTGAATAATCTCTCTTCCTCCCTCCACTCAATTTTTTTTTCCCCAAAAACAGTAGCAGATGGCCTTTTCTGGAGTCCGAGAGCTGTGCTCTGCTTAACTCCGTGTTATAGAAATAAATGGCACTTAAAAAAAATTCAAGTGATGAATATTTGTTGCGGCGATTAAATCTCCTAATCCGTATATTCCTAAAACATTGCAGTCATGAAAATGAATGGGCATTCTGGAAATGGTGCCCAGAGAAAAATGACGACACCGAGCCCTGCTTTGCAATTATTTAAGTTCACAGGAAGTGCCTCGGGGGGAAATGAGGATTTGTCTTTATAGTGGCAGGGTCGAACCTCAGCTGCCCGGCAGGAACCATGCTCCCTGACGGAGCCGAGCTTGGAGGGGAGAGCGAAGGGGTCGGTTTGGGAGATTATGTGTCCGACCAATCATATTATGTCTCAGAAGTTAAATTAGGGACAGTAGCCCCTCAGGAGGGTGGCCAGGCTCTGTGTTTCTGTGAGGATTCGATTCTGCGGTGGGATCATCATCACAAACAAGAATCCGTGGGGAGCCCTGTTTAGTGTGGCAGGCTTTAAAGGCAGAGCGACGAGAGATCACATTAACTTGAATTCGGCTTCAAAGAAAAAAAAAATTGGAGCCCCGTGTCTCAGTGTTTTGGAGAGGGGATGTCAGGAATATGTTCTGCTCCCTGACGTGGGTGGGTGTATCTGCGTGGATTTCTGTCTGAGGGCGTTTTGCGTGCGTGCAGTCGGTTTGGGGATTAGCTCTTTGCCCATAACTTTTTCACTCCAGTCGCCATGGCAGTGAAACAAAGGTCTCTGTGTGCCCATCTAACCAGGCCTCACAGACGGAGGTCTAAAAATAATGCAGGGCTTTCAATTAGCTTTTAAGCTCTGCAGAGCATCTGAAACAGGCAGCCAAGTGAACAGGTTTGGGTTGTTTGGTGAACAGATGCTTGGGAGCAGTGTGGCTGCCTTTACTAGCAAAGGTTTACCAGCGCGTTTGCTTTAGCCCCTGCAGAGGCTCTTCATTTTCCTCAGGATGTTATGCCTGCAAGCTTCCCCAGAACCTCCCATTAGTATATGCCTGCGAATCGAAATATCACCGCATTGTCATGGGACCTTAAATTATTTTGTTAAAGAGCTTACAATTTTTCCGAATAAGCCTTTTTTTTCCTGTAAAGACTTAAAAAAAAAACAAAAAAAACTAATGAAAGTAATAAAAGCAATGGTTTAAAAAAGAACCTGATTTCGCCCACCCACTCGTAAAAGTAATCTTCCACTTCATTTCGATTAAGTTCGTCTTAAGAGGCCTGGTAGTGTTTGATTGATGCCTCGAATCAGTGTGTCAGAGTGTGTTGAAGGAAAGGGCGGATGAGGTGGAGGATTGATGGATGCCAGCCTCAGACCTGAGGGGGAAGCTGTCTGTCTCTGTAGCAAGTTTTGGAATATTCATAGCCGTTTACCCGAGACAATTATGGCAGCTGAATGAGAGCGAGGAATGATTTTTCCATTTTTAAATAGCTGTGATTAAGTTCTTACAGATGAGATTTCTTCCACTGGGTCTGAATATTGATGCTGTATGAAAGGCCAGAGCTTCTGTTTTGAAACCAACCTGTCATGCTTGCTGGAGGATAATTACTTTGGCATTTAGTTATGCACCCAAAGCAAAAGTAAAAAAAGTGCTTAGTTACGTTTAAGTTTTTATGTTTCGGTAATTTAAATCATTAAATTCATGGCAGTTTACTGTGTCGTCTTCTACGTCTGGCATTCAGAATAGGAATGTGAACGATTTAAAGCAGATATCTGGCATGTAAATCACTCACCGATTTAAATAAAATTCATTAGCTCGAGTGGGACTCGTTGGTCTATCATTCACACATAATTAGAAACTATTTTATTATGTCAACACAGAGCATTCGTGTGTGTTGATTTAATTGTATGAAAATAACTGAATCTGAAGTCAAACTCTTTGAATAAGGCTTGTGACGAAATCTGTTCAATCACTCACGTTGCAGTTGGAAAGGGCAAGTCAGGCGACAGGTGCAAGAAAATGTCAGCGAGCGGTGAAGTAGGTTATTAAAAGGGAACTCCGCCAATTTTAGTAATCAAAGTCTATTTGCAGTTCTTTTTGAATACATTTGAATACAAGTTTGTGAGGCGCTACAGAGGGCTGCAAAAAGTCTGATACATTTTCAGCGCTGACATCGCTTGAGTCAGCACTGGTTGCGAAAGTTTGCAAAGTTAGAAATGTTACCGGAGCTCTCTGGCCTGCTTATTAAATCTGCCTGAGGCCAGCAGCTCCATCCAAGCTACGTCAGCTGTTATCGGCGTAGCACACCTAAGTCACTGACCGGTGGTCCGTTCCGTTCCGACCGGGAAGTTGGGATTCCTGAGCTTCCCGTCGGAAATTTCGAGAGGAACGTCGCTTGACATCAGAATCGTGACTGCGAAATTTGGAAGCACCGAACCGTCCTCGACTTCAGATGTCAAAGTTCGCGAAAGTTGTAGTGCAAGTCTGATTTGTGCCACATTATTCAGTCGGCACGCTGGCCGACAGCCATTTGTGGACGTGCCACTGTGGTGTTGGTATAACAAATGGCTGCATGGAATTATACAAACTGATATCGCGAACAGTAGCTACCTGTCTAACCTGGTAGGAACCGGTAAACGGTGACTAGACAGAAAACTCGCCGACCTGCTGCACTGGAACGTGGTCAGTCGGCTGTGACGTCATTCCCACTTCTCACCTATGGGCTTAAATGGACCGTGCCATAAACTGTAAGTGGTGGCGCTGCATTGTGGGTAACGTAGGCAGCAGGTATTCTGCGGAAAAGAGACGCATGGAATAAAAGAAAACCCAAAATGCAGAGTCCGTGAACAACAACATTCAACCAGGTGCTCGCCCGGCGGCGAGTTTGTCAGTCTGATGAGGCAATAATTGAGCTTTTTGGCCGTCAGACAAGATGCCATGTTTGGTGTAAACAACGCACATCATCGCAAACAGACCGGCCCCGTCCCTGAGCGTAATGATGGCGGCATCACACGGCTGGGATGCTTCTCTTGCCCTTCTCTTACCCTTGTGAGGGTGAAGCGGGTTTCAGTCAATAGCAGAGAAATTTAGAGGAAAATCCCGCAGCACTCCGTCCAGATCTCTCAGCGGCTCATGAATATCCACTTCCTGTCCTCAGAAAACCCATCAGAGCTTGACCATTTTTCCGTGGTTGCAGGTGTGTGCGTGTGTGTGCTAATTTCAGACTCAGAGGCCATAAAACTTATGAGGGAAATATTTGCAATTAATTTAGATTGCTTTGTTGAGCTCTGTTTTGCCGATAAGGGGTCTTTTAAATAATGCATCAAATTTGATTATATCATATGCAATGCATCTGTGGAAGATTGCTGAAATATTCATGAAGATGTAAAAGGAGGTTTTTATTGATTGATTGTGCTGCAGCCGTGCGCCAAAAGCCAGCAGCCGCAAGTGTGTGTGTGTGTGTGTGCTTAAAACTGTGAGCCTGTCAACTTCCAAGTATGAGTTTCCATTGTGCAGCAGGTCTCAGGAGACGGCTCCAGTTCACAGTTCACACTGAGGCTTTCATCTGCCAATCACAGGGGAAGATTAGAAGATTTCATAGGTCGCCATGTCAAATGTCTCATCCAGTCACCGTCTTCAGGGTGGCGGGAGTGCGAACTTGTGGGGTGACACAAGGACGGGCTCTCGACGGGTCAGCAAAGTCAGAGCTGTGCCGCAGATTTGTGAGATAGTTTGGAATCCCACAGTCCTTTCATTACCGCAAAAGGCCTTTTTTCTGCCTCACACACGGGCTGAATTATGAATGCACCGTTATTTGTTTACTCAATGTTGGACTGAGAGATGTGCATTATTCATCTGCTCCGACAGGAGTGACAGCGGAGTAGGACACGGTCCTGGGAAAACATTAAAACACAGCGCAATCTAACAAGGACGTTGCTGGGGATTTGAGCAGCCACGCACATGCAAACACAATAATAGACTTTCGCTCAATAAGCTTGTTTTCTGCCAACCTTAAAAGGGAAGATGGCTCACTCAAGAAAACAGTTCAGAATGATTCCCCAGACAAATTCCCTGCTTCTTTTGATGATATTGTTCGTGCGCCTGTGCCGCTGCTCGCTGATCTGTGGGTCTGATTTACAGCTTTTGTTTTCAACATCAGGCAGACGGCTCTGCTGAAGCTAATTAGATTTCTTTGTGTTTTCCCTCTCAGTCCTAAGAGATGATTTCCGGCAGGCCCCGAGCGATGTGGTGGTGGCTGCTGGTGAGCCGGCTGTCCTGGAGTGCGTGCCACCCCGCGGTCACCCTGAGCCCTCCGTGTCCTGGAAACGCAACAACGTGCGAGTCAGCACCAAAGACGAGCGGATCTCTGTGAGTTTGGGCTGACAAACCGACGTCCAGTTTTAAGATAATGCATCTCCTGGTGGCTCCATGTTTTGTTTGCGTGTGAAGGATCGTTAAGCCAAGCCATCGTTGAACACTGGAGATCTTAACTAACAGCATATTATTATTATTATTATTATTATTATTGTTGTGCTGGGAAATGCGTATGAGGTCAGTAAATGTATTTGATGTGCAGCTCTAAGAGTGAAATGAGAAATATATTATTATGTTAATTTGCTTGCCTTCTTATTCTCGTGGGTTACCGGCCAAAGTGCTGATGAAATTGCCAAAAATGAGATATACTGTTGCACAGAACGGTAATTGTGTTCTTAAGCCTCAATGAAAAGAAATTAACTTCTTTCTTCAGGACTTTATAATCACTTTTTGCTCCATCAACCGTCATTCTTGGAAAAATATATTAAGCAGGCACAGATACACGTTTGCAAAGATATTAGTGCCAGGAAACCATACTTCTGTACAAACAGCTTGGTTTCCCATGAACTGGAAAATTATTTTGATTCATCCTCCGCTATAAACTCAACACCTGGAAGTAATCTCAGGCGGTTGTAAGAAAAGCAGGAAATTATGACTGAATATAAAAGATTAATGACTTACAAACAAGTACAAGAGCTCCTGAAGCGTGGGGTTTTTCCGTTAATCGCTATCGTGGTTTTCAGGTGCGCGGAGGGAAGCTCATGATCTCTCACACCAGAAAAAGTGACGCCGGCATGTACGTGTGCGTGGGCACCAACATGGTTGGCGAGCGGGACAGCGATCCCGCCGAGCTGGTGGTCTACGGTGAGTTGGGGGGTGTTCACGCAGCCGGCGGAGTGCGAGGGAACGAAGCGCGTCTTAAGGCTGGTGTGCTCCTGCAGAGCGCCCCGTGCTGGTGCGGAGGCCCGTGAACCAGGTGGTGATGGAGGAGGAGACCGTCGACTTCTTGTGCGAGGTCCACGGAGATCCCGCCCCCACCGTGCGATGGCGACGAGAAGAGGGGGAACTCCCGCGAGGGAGGTAAGAGTCTATTCGGCGTCCTATGAGCTTTAAGATGAGAATCAGAATGTATATAGAACCAGTGACCCAGAAAATATACGGTATGTGAAGGAATTTTTTTCATTTATTCACCTTTTGATAGAAATTTATATATGTATGTATGTATTAATTTATTTTATCACATTCATTGAAAATGAACAATAATAATTAAAAAAAACCTCCAGTACGACATTCGCAAATTTGAATGAACGGGAGCCGAAAGAAGAATCTCATTGAATCTGCCTCTTTACCGACCCAAAAAAAAACAATTTACAAAACACCTAAATTGAAAAAAGCAACAAAATAAACAGAAGTAAAATAAAATAGCTGTCAGCCACAACACAGGCAGTCACACCCCCCCCCCCCCCCCCCCCCCCCCCCACCCCACCACC